>LPNX010209196.1:0-27666 GCA_001517045.1 Pseudotsuga menziesii | reverse complement strand
CACCCAATGACTAATCACTCAGCATTAAAGGAACTACAATAGAATCCAAAGACTGAGAACCAACTTTGTGAATCAACATGATTTGAAGCATAAGTCCACTGAATTTGAAAAAGTTCAGTTCGACATTAGATTGATTCTGAATTGAGTTTTGACAGTAAGATAAGATTACGGTTAGGATTAGGGTTTCCTTGGTAGGGTTATGGTAATGGGCCATGCATGTTAAACAATAAACCCTAGTTAGGGATAGGGTTTTCCAAGTTTGGCCTTCATTGGCATGAAATGCATTGTCCAGCTTTGGCTCTCATTGGCGTGACTGCATTGTCGCTACTGAGCGAAACCCTAGCTTTAGAAACCATCGTAGACGGAGGTCATTGGGAAATGGACAGGAGGGAGAGGCCCCCCCTAGCTAAAATCCCACATCACGAATCCAATGGAATCGACGGTTCATCGATCGGAGGTGTTAACACTAAGTTTATTTTTGTTAGAATTGCTCCTATTGCCTTCGAAATTTTAAGTTCTCATGGGTTATTGGGTTGGTTTCCAAAGTTTTCTCATTAAGATATGTCCAAGTTGGAAAAGAAGAGAAGGTGAAGAAGTTTAGGGAAAAGGACAAATGAGTTTTCATGAATGGGGCAAAAAAAAAAAAAATTATTAATTTTTGAAGGAAAAATGGGTTTTATAAAGATTTTATTTATATTCAAAAAGTAATAATTTTGAATATTTCTCCAAAGTCAAATGCCGCCTTTTATTCATACAAACCAAGTTTAATAAAGTTTTACGGGATAAAACAAGGTTTATTACCTTTATAAAAATCAGGCGGCTAATGTAAAGGGCAAATTATATTAACGGGTAATATTATTTCCGGGGAGTAAAGTTGCCTGTTAATTAAAACAAAAAGCACCCGGCGGAATTAGGTATGTGTAGCCTTATCCGATGGTTAAAAAATAAAGTGAAAAGTAATCAACGGGTGAAAATAATTTCGGAGCCCACACCTGTGCGATAGATAAGCCCAAAGTGCCCAGCGGAATTCATTTCATGGTGCTTGATCCAACGGTTGAAAGTTAAATGCAGAATAATCAATGGTTGGGACTGATTCTGGAATTGAAACTTGCACGGTAGATAATTCCAAGGTGCCCAGCGGAATTTGGTACGTGGCATGTGATCTGACGGTGGCAAATTAAAGATGCATTACATCGATGGCTGTGGGTGATTCCGGAGTTGAAAGTTGCACAAAGGTTAATTTTGAAGGGAGGCTCCGGAATAGACCATTGTTTATAAATAAATTTGACTTGGGTTTTTTGACTTTGTTTTAAAAATAATTCCATTTGTATGCCACGCGCCTTTATAAAATACAAGTCCCCTGGTTTTATTGTCTTCCATTGCTTCCGAGCGAGAGATTCAGGTTTTGTAAGTTCAGGGATTTCTTTCCAAAGGTTTTAAAGTGCTGATCAATCGCTGCCGCGAAAGGAACTTCTTCTAAACAAATATTCTAAGTTCAGGGTTTGATCAAGGCGAGACCTATCGGCTGTCAATTCCATTTAAAGTGGAGGGCGTACAGGTTGAACATTATTTTATGTCTGTAGCCATTTATTCATACTTGGGACTGATTGGGCTGCTTGGAGAGCACTGTCCTACATCGTGAAGGGAAGCTACCATTCAACAATGTAGAAGCAACTTAGCATATTTTTCTGGAAATGACTGTTTTAGTCATTTTATTCAACGAATTTTTTACAGCAAACGAAGAAGATATTTCAGAAATTGAAAGAGGTTTTTCATTGTAACATATTGATCTACAATA
This sequence comes from Pseudotsuga menziesii, assembly GCA_001517045.1. Taxonomy (NCBI): domain Eukaryota; kingdom Viridiplantae; phylum Streptophyta; class Pinopsida; order Pinales; family Pinaceae; genus Pseudotsuga; species Pseudotsuga menziesii. Next base: position 25,868 of record LPNX010209196.1, on the reverse strand, counting down.
AAATCTCTCAGTTTTTACTCAGGTGATACAGATTGGGAGCAGCAAAGTCATCTTCAGAGGAAAGATATTCAGATTTCGAAATGACTGTTCTAGTCATTCAACAAAAATAATTGTTTAGATCAACTGAAGGTGTATTTTGTGAAACCGGGAGAGGATTTTCTTCAAAACGTACCTATTTACAATAACCTCTTTCATTTTTCACACAGGTGCTACAGTTCAGCAGCAACAAAATCAGTTGTATAGACCAGTTTTCATGTTTTCCAAAGGACTATTTCAGCCATCAACTTCAAAGAATTGTTTTGGACAAATGGAATTTAATTTGACAAAAATGAGAGAGGTTTTTATTCCTAACAGGACTATAATAAAAAAACTCCTTCAGTGTTTACACAGTAATCACAGGTTGGGAGAAATTTAAATATCTTTACAGGTCATTTTTCCAGAAATATACAATTTTATTATCTGAGTCAGCAGCTTAAAAGGAATATTTCGAGGATATTATGATTATTATGGAGAAATGAAGACGTGGGTTTTGTTGGAAACATGTCCAATTATAAAAACCTCTCCCAGATTCCATACAGCTATCACCATGGGAGATATGCAGGAGAAAATTTGTTGTAATTGTTTCTATTTCTAGAAGTAGGGTTAGGTTTTGAATTCTAAGTTAGGTAAAGACTTTTCTTATATAAATGAGAATGTAATTGATTTTGAGGGGGGAGGATTTTCAAGAGTGGGAGGATCTACATTGTAATGACTTCATGTTTTCAGTGAATGAATGAAATTTGCAGAGGAGGAATGTAAAATCTTTTTCATGTCAGAGATTCTTGTGCCATCTTTTCTTCAGTAAGTAATTTCTTTATGTGATTGTTTATCCTGTTTCCCACTCCATTGTGTATTTGATTTCATGCTTGAGCATCAATTTGTATGGGATAGAATTCATCATGCATGCTCTAGGTCCATTGTTCAAGCATTTTTCAAAATATTTTCTTCTAAAGTCTTGCAGAATTCACTATAGTTAGGTGCTCTGTTTGATGGAATGTCTCCCTTTGTCTGTTGATCAACCTGCTAATACCTTGAGACTGAGGAAATGGTGCCTACCTTGCCTCTGTTCATAAACTTTCAAAAACCTACCTCCTGCAACCTATTTCAGATCTGATTATTGACTCCATTGCCCAATGGTCCCCTCCATGACTATCCTACCAAGTCTTTTAAAACAAACTTGTCCTATTTGTCCCATCAGAAATCTGACCTTCTGAATGTATTTGATTGAATATCTTGAGTATAAAACCTTTGTAAATAGTGAGAGATCCCTATCTGATTGTATTAGGTCAGAAATACATTCTAAAGTGGTTTTTGCTGTTACCTTGGGATCTACCTTTTCACAACCTGGGTACATTCTGAGTGCTAACAAACTGGCGCCATTGCCGGGGAACGAAGGTTCAAATCTTCCCTGGGTATAAACGACATACTTTCAGATTTGACTGTTGATGGTGAACAACAGTTAGATATCAGCAAGGTTGTGCATCTTTCACCTGGCGACTCCATCTTTGAAGAATCCAGTTTTCAGAATTCCTATGGTGACTCCACTGTCAAAAGATTGCAAAGATTGAAGAAGTTGATTCAGTTTATTCATTCGTCGATATGAGTTCTTTGTCTGCAAGGTATGCTCCTATGAATCGTGCTCACATTCCTGGTTTTCCAAATCGAATACCTAAAGTGGATTGGCAAACAGGTCTTCCAAAGTTTAAAGATCAAAAGAATGATGCTGCTGCCCTTCATTTAGTTAGATTTCATATACAAATACATAAGCTGGGAGTTAAATTGCATGAGGATTCTTTAATGAAAATGTTCATGGCTACTTTAGAAGGAGATACAAGGTCCTGGTATGAAGGGTTACCATCAGAAAGTTTATTTTCCCTTACTGATTTTCATACAGTATTTCATGAACATTACCAAAACCAATACCCCTCCTTGTTGCTGGTTCAAGATTGTTGTATGCATGCTAAAGCTTTCATTGAAGATTTGGAAAAAATGCATAGTGATGATGAGTTAGTGGATGAAGAGCTCTTAGAAATTTTATATGAGAATCCATTTCAGAAAAAAGAAACACAAATTAGTTGTCTTCACATTCAAGAAAAATCTCAGCAGTTAATAATTTCTTCCTCTACTGAAAAAGACATGAGCCAAAACTCTGATTCAAGCAGCTACATTTCTTTTGCTGAAGTAGATGATAATTTGCAGCAGTCTTATCATTCCTTGTGTGACCAAGAGGGAAGTTGGGATGGTCAATCAAACCCTTCTTCATATTACTCAACTTCTAAAGTTTTGTTTCAAGATGAGGCTGCTTATTCCCAATCAGAAAATTCCTTTTTGCAGCAGCAATTTCCTCTAAATTCTAATGCTTCTGTGGGTGATTACATAAAGAATTCTGATTTTCAGTCTTACAGTCCCTCCACATATTTATTTTTTGAAAATACAATTAAAGAGAAATCAGCCATTGGATTAGAATTGGAAAAAAGATATGAGCATGAAGATGATCAGCCTATTGATGTGAAAGAAGACGGTTATACTCTTGATGGTTTTTCTGATGATTGTGGTCAGCTTGTTGAAAATTATGTTAGTGATGGTTTTAAAGAAAATTTTAGCCTACTTATATATAATGAAAATGAAGAGCAATCATGCCATCAATCTCAGTATGTGAAAGAACCAACAATCTGCAATAATCAAAGGGATCACAAAGAAGGAGATGAGGACTCCCAATGGGATGTTTCTTTAAATCTTTTCAATTCAGAAACATTTTGTCAAGAATACATATTTTTGCTTAATATTGTTGAGGAACAAAATGATATTCCTCTTGAAGTGCTTGAGAATAATGGAGTTGTAAACGTAGAAATATCAAATGAAGTTGCTGATATATCATTGAAAGACAATCATGAGAATTCCTCTCAAAGCTATTCTAAAGATCTTTTTGACAGTATGCAAGAGGAGTTACTTTTTGGACAGCCTTGTCATGACAAACAAGTGATTGAGTATTTTGAAATTTGTCATGTTTTTTATGATCCAGTAGCAGAATACATGGATACATATTTCACATGGAGTAGTTGGTTATATGTTTGCAGCAAGGGACAAATTTTTCATCTATTTTGTTCTTATGTTCTAATTTCGATCAAGCATGAGGAAGAAATGGAATTATTGGATAAATTGCTTGATTGGCTTCATTGGAAGTCAGATTTCGCTTGATTGGGCATTTGTGCTTAGTTAAGTAGGATAGGTAGGCAAGAATAAGCTCGACATGGTGAGCCTCTCTTTCAGCAGTTTTCAGTTTGGTTTCAGTTTCAAGTGCAATTTAGTTACAGGTTACAGGTTGACAGAGTGGGATTTGGTTGCAAAATGGTTTCAGTTGATGGTTCAGTTCAAAACAGGTTGAATATTTCAGAGAAAGGTTAAGAGAAACCCAATGGATTTGGCACCTGGTCTACGGGGTTCTTTGCTACCTCGCAGGGAGGATAGCATCCCTAGTTGGAGCCAGTTGTTAACACTAAATTTATTTTTGTCAGAATTGCTCCTATTGCCTTTGAAATTTTAAGTTCTCATGGGTTATTAGGTTGGTTTCCAAAGTTTTCTCATTAAGATATGTCCAAGTTGGCAAAGAAGAGAAGGTAAAGAAGTTTAGGGAAAAGGACAAATGAGTTTTCACAAATGGGGCAATTTTTTTTTTTTATTATTAATTTTTGAAGGAAAAATGGGTTTTATAAAGATTTTATTTATATTCAAAAAGTAATAATTTTGAATATTTCTCCAAAGTCAAATGCCACCTTTTATTCATACAAACCAAGTTTAATAAAGTTTTACGGGCTAAAACAAGGTTTATTACCTTTATAAAAATCGGGCGGCTAATGTAAAGGGCAAATTATATTAACGGGTAATATTATATCCGGGGAATAAAGTTGCCCGTTAATTAAAACAAAAAGTACCCGGCAGAATTAGGTATGTGTAGCCTTATCCGATGGTTAAAAAATAAAGTGAAAAGTAATCAACGGGTGAAAATAATTCCGAAGCCCAGACCTGCGCGATAGATAAGCCCAAAGTGCCCAGCGAAATTCATTTCATGGTGCTTAATCCAACGGTTGAAAGTTAAAGGCAGAATAATCAATGGTTGGGACTGATTCTGGAATTGAAACTTGCACGGTAGATAATTCCAAGGTGCCCAGCGGAATTTGGTACGTGGTATGTGATCCGACGGTGGCAAATTAAAGATACATTACATCGATGGCTGTGGGTGATTCCGGAGCTGAAAGCTGCACGAAGGTTAATTTTGAAGGGAGGCTCCGGAATAGACCATTGTTTATAAATAAATTTGACTTGGGTTTTTTGACTTTGTTTTAAAAATAATTCCATTTGTATGCCGCGCGCCTTTATAAAATACAAGTCCCCTGGTTTTATTGTCTTCCATTGCTTCCGAGCAAGAGATTCAGGTTTTGTAAGTTCAGGGATTTCTTTCCAAAGGTTTTAAAGTGCTGATCAATCGCTGCCGCGAAAGGAACTTCTTCTAAACAAATTTTCTAAGTTCAGGGTTTGATCAAGGCGAGACCTATCGGCTGCCAATTGCATTTAAAGTGGAGGGCGTACAGGTTGAACATTATTTTATGTCTGTAGCCATTTATTCATACTTGGGACTGATTGGGCTGCTTGGAGAGCACTGTCCTACATCGTGAAGGGAAGCTGCCATTCAACAATGTAGAAACAACTTAGCATATTTTTCTGGAAATGACTGTTTTAGTCATTTTATTCAACGAATTGTTTACAGCAAACGAAGAAGATATTTCAGAAACTGAAAGAGGTTTTTCATCATAACATATTTATCTATAATAAAATCTCTTAGTTTTTACTCAGGTGATACAGATTGGGAGCAACAAAGTCATCTTCGGAGGAAAGATATTCAGATTTCGAAATGACTGTTCTAGTCATCCAACAAAAATAATTGTTTAGATCAACTGAAGGCGTATTTTGTGAAACGAGGAGAGGATTTTCTTCACAACATACCTATATACAATAACCTCTTTCAGTTTTCACATAGGTGCTACAGTTCAGCAGCAACAAAATCATTTGTACAGACCATTTTTCATGTTTTCCAAAGGACTATTTCAGCCATCAACTTCAAAGAATTGTTTTGGACAAATGGAATTTAATTTGACAAAACTGAGAGAGTTTTTTATTCCTAACAAGACTATAATAAAAAACCTCCTTCAGTTTTTACATAGTAATCACAAGTTGGGAGAAATTTAAATATCTTTACAGGTCATTTTTCCAGAAATATACAATTTTATTTTCTGAGTCAGCAGCTTAAAAGGAATATTTCGATGATATTATGATTATTCTGGAGAAATGAAGACGTGGGTTTTTTTGGAAACATGTCCAATTATAAAAATATCTCCCAGATTCCATACAGCTGTCACCATGGGAGATATGCAAGAGAAACTTTGTTGTAATTGTTTCTATTTCTAGATGTAGGGTTAGGTTTTGAATTCTAAGTTAGGTAAAGACTTTTCTTATATAAATGAGAATGTAATTGATTTTGAGGGGGGAGGATTTTCAAGAGAGGGAGGCTCTACATTATAATGGGTTCATGTTTTCAGTGAATGAATGAAATTTGCAGAGGAGAAATGTAAAATCTTTTTCATGTCAGAGATTCTTGTGCCATCTTTTCTTCAGTAAGTAATTTCTTTATGTGATTGTTTATCATGTTTCCCACTCCATTGTGTATTTGATTTCATGCTTGAGCATCAGTTTGTATGGGCTATAATTCATCCTCCATGCTCTAGGTCCATTGTTCAAGCATTTTTCAAAATATTTTCTTCTAAAGTCTTGCAGAATTCACCATAGTTAGGTGCTCTGTTTGATGGAATGTCTCCCTTTGTCTGCTGATCAACCTGCTAATACCTTAAGACTGAGGAAATGGTGCCTACCTTGCCTCTGTTCATAAACTTTCAAAACCCTACCTCCTGCAACCTATTTCAGATCTGATTATTGACTCCATTGCCCAATGGTCCCCTCCATGACTGTCCTACCAAGTCTTTTAAAACAAACTTGTCTTATTTGTCCCATCAGAAATCTGACCTTCTGAATGTATTTGATTGAATATCTTGAGTATAAAACCTTTGTAAATAGTGAGAGATCCCTCTCTGATTGTATTAGGTCAGAAATACATTCTAAAGTGGTTTTTGCTGTTACCTCGGGATCTACCTTTTCACAACCTGGGTACATTCTGAGTGCTAACAGGAGGCCCGAGCATCGATTTATGGTGAGTTGCAGGTCACCTCCAGATACAGTTCAGGGACACCTGTTGGACTTGGGCCTGATGCGTAAAAAACCTCACGGAGCGGCAATTTTGAATTCCGTCAACTCCTGCTAGCGTGTTTGGGCATGAGAAATATGGCAACGCCAACCGCATCCCCACCATCCATGGCTTTCTAGCTTTGGCCCTCGTTGGCGTGACTGCATTGTCCCCTAGTAAGTGAAACCCTAGCTTCAGAAACCACCATAGACGGAGGTCATCGAGCAATGGACAGGAGGGAGAGCCCCCCCCCCCCAAGCTAAAATCCCACATCATGAATCCAACAGAATCGATGGTTTGTCGATTGGAGGCCTGAGCATCGATCTATGGCGAGTTGCAGGTCACCTCCAGATACCATCCAGGGACACCTAGTGGACTTGGGCCCGGTGCGCAAAAAACATCATGGAGCGGCAATTTTGAATTTCGTCAGCTCCTGCTAGCATGTTTAGGCATGGGAAATATGGCAATGCCAACCGCATCCCCACCATCCGTGGCTTTCCAGCTTTGGCCCTCGTTGGCATGACTACATTGTCCCCTACTAAGTGAAACCCTAGCTTCGGAAACCACCGTAGACGGAGGTCATCGGGCAATGGACATGAGGGAGAGACCCCCCCCCTAGCTAAAATCCCACGTCACGAATCCAATGAAATCGATGGTTCATTGATTGGAGGCCAGAGCATCGATCTATGGCGAGTTGCAGGTCACCTCCATATATCGTTCAGGGACACCTGGTGGACTTGGGCCCGGTGCGCAAAAAACCTCATGGAGCGGCAGTTTTGAATTCCATCAACTCCTGCTAGCATGTTTGGGCATGGGAAATATGGCAACGCTAACCGCATCCCCACCATCTGTGGATTTCCAGCTTTGGCCCTCGTTTGCGTGACTGCATTGTCCCCTACTGAGCGAAACCCTAGCTTCAGAAACCACTGTAGACGGAAGTCATCAGGTAATGGACAGGAGGGAGAGGCCCCCTCTAGCTAAAATCCCACGTCACGAATCCAACGGAATCGATGGTTCATCGATCGGAGGCCTGAGCATCAATCTATGGTGAGTTGCAGGTCACCTGCAGATACCGTTCAGGGACACCCGGTGGACTTGGGCCCGGTGCGCAAAAAAACTCACGGAGCGGCAATTTTGAATTCCGTCAACTCCTGATAGCATGTTTGGGCATGGGAAATATGGCAACGCCAACCACACCCCCACCATCCATGGCTTTCCAGCTTTGGCCCTCGTTGGCGTGACTACATTGTCCCCTATTGAGTGAAACCCTAGCTTCAGAAACCACTGTAGACGGAGGTCATCGGGCAATGGACAGGAGGGAGAGGCCCCCCCTAGCTAAAATATCACAATTTCAAGTAAACCAATGACCCAACATGTTAGCCTCCCAAAATTTTCTATTATGCATATGAAACATTAACCTTTCAAAAGCATGAGAGGTTCCAAATTTTGTTTGTTTATTAAGTTTATCACTTAATATTTTCACATGCATGATGTTTACCTACTTCACATGCATAATGTTAGCGCATGTTACTTTTGAATACTTCATATGCAAAATGTTGAAGCATGTTACTTTTGAGTTGTTTGTGTCAATATTAGTAGGTTATTTTCTTCCACTTTCAATGTTCAAAAAAACATAATCAACTCAAAACAAAGTTAAATAAAACTCTTATTATCTTTTATTATCTTTTGAGTAGAAATTAAACTTCTCAATAAAAAAAAATGAGATGAAATTCCTACAGAGGTATGACCTACAGAGGTACATGTATGTATTCTAATGTTATGTATATCCTGTGAATGAGATCTTGAAATGTTCATATGATTGATATATATGGTTTATTGATCATATGTAAAATTTGGCATGTTCATTAACTTGACATATAAGAGAACTTTTGGCATATTTATAAACAACATTATGGAAAATTTTGCATATCAAGAACACAAAATTGACATATTCATAAGAAACATACATGGGGAAATTTAAATTATGATACATACCTCATCATGCTAGATCCCACCTATTATAATACAACCAAGCCCTCCGGATAATCTCTTATAATGATGGTCTCCATTAGTCTCTCGTGCTCTATATCTGGTAAGAAGTAGCGTACCTTCAATGAATTTCGGCTAGGCATTGTTTGTACCTGGAGGTTTGTACCATTGATTAATTTGGTAAAGTGATACACACCTGCACCTGGTTTGTAATCCCTGTAAACATATCCACCCTTCTTTCTTGCATTGTTGTCATGTGTAAGGTATTCACCTTTAACAACCATAGACCCAGTGGGGAAGTGGTTGTTTTCATTATCAGTCATGGACATAATGAGGGTTCGCTTTCCCTTTATACAACGTGCCAACTAGTAATCACCACCCCATTCACTATCTTTTGAGGCAACCATTGCGTATATGTGTCTTGCATAGTATGATTGTAGGTATATGATTAAATATTTTCCGTGTGATACAAGGCCATTAATGCGAGTTTCAAGACTACATAAATTTAACAAAAAAATGTTAAGGAAATACATCATACCAGGTTGTACAAGGTCTGATACATGATCAAAATCTATAGAAATAGACGTTTGGTGAAATATCCTAAATCCCGATATTTTCTATTTCTAAACAAATATGCGGATACAACTGGGCTTACAAACTGCCAGGCAAAAATCCCTATTTTATAGGAAAAATTAGGGTTAGGGTTTGTGAGATAGGATACACACTTACCACTGATAACTGGCGGAACTGCTGCAGATAAAGTCTGCAAGTACTGAGATCTGGATCGGAGAGGAACTGATCTCTCTCGTCTCCGGTGAATGCTCCAGCAATAAGACGCCCAAGCAGAGAAAAAGGTGACGCCCTCAAGGAAGGAGGTGCCCGATGGATCCGTCGATTTGTAGGACTGATAGCCTTGCTGTGCCGGAGAGATTGGATGGAAGATACTGCAGTTCTGAACCCTCTAAGTGTGATAGCGTCTTGGTTCTCTGAGGCAGCTGCTCACGCCCCTGGTGGTCTGGAAATGCTGATAACTCCTTCGGATGAGCTCAGATGGAGCTGATAGTCACTGGGTACCGGAGTATGAAGCTGCTGGTGAGAATGATGCCTGAGTTTCGGAAGGAGACTGAGATCTGAAGGCCCAATAGCTGATTAGGGCTTTCTGGTGGAAAACCCCCTTCTTACGGCTGCACCGTGCCTCTGCACAAATCTATACCCTGTGCGATATAACTGATGAATGAAATGAAGAACAAGTGGTGAACCAGTATGGCTTACCCGAAATAAGACTAGGACAGATGTTTCACTGCCGAAATCCTATTAGCTGAAGACTCCATCTCCAACCCCAACTGCTGTGCTGCACGCTGTGCTGCTATCCAAGTGCTCCCAAAATAATCAATAATCATAAGTGAGGTCTCCTCTTGCTTTACCCTCTATTTATAAAGTTCAACTGCGCAAAACCTAATCTTTGACCTAATTAGGTCACTTTATCTTCTAATTTGCCGTTGACTTGCATGCAAAGAGCATGGTCATGCGTGGAGCATGGAAAAGAGCATGGTCATGCATGAAGGTGGCCTTTGGCCCAGGTGGCCCTTCTTGACCAAGTGAGGATGCCGTAGATCTTCTATGGATGGCATCAGTCCTGATCTGAATCCCTAGTTATCAGTAACCGCTCGAACCCACAGGAATCACATAGGTTAGCGGTATGGACCTCAGGGCCTAAAAGGAAGAGGACATTACAGTCCTCCCCGCTCGAGATTGCTTGTCCTCAAGCAACTTCAAACTGGGATGCTGCAATACCTGTTCACCTTCCCAAGTGGCATCCTCTGGCGGTAGTTCTTTCCATTGAACCAAGTATTCCTTGATCACCCTGTTCCTGAGCTTCCTCTCTCTGGTCTGTATGATCCGTTCAGGAATCAGTATCAGCAGTCCTTCATCATCTAAAGGGGGCAATTCGGTAGATGGAGCAATGTGTTGTCCGAGGGTCTTGTTCAGGCTGGACACATGGAACACATTGTGGATTTTGCTTTCGTTGGGCAGCTCTAGCTCATATGCCACCTCTCCCAGCTTCCGAATTATTTTGTATGGTCCATAGAAGCGGGGTTTTAATTTCTCTGCTCCTTTCTTCTTAAGTGACGACTGTCTATAAGGCTGGAGCCTTAAGTAGACTAAATCCCCTACCTCAAAGCTCCGCTCAATCCTGTGTTTGTCGGCATACATCTTCTGTTGATTCTGGGCTGTCCGTAAATTCTCTTTCAATACTTTCAGGATGTCCTGACTGTCTTGTATCCAATCCTTAGCCTTAGGAGCCTTGCTGTCTCCAAATGCCAAATCTGCCTAGTCCAAGGCCTCATAACCATATAATGCCTTAAAAGGAGTCATCCTAATAGACATGTGATAAGTAGTGTTGTAGCAGTACTCTCCTAGGTGTAGCCATTTGATCCAGGTTCTCTGTTGCCCTGCTACGTAGTTCCTGAGATAAACTTCGATCCACTTGTTGACTATTTCTGTTTTCCCGTCACTCTGGGGGTGATAGCTCGTACTAGTAGGCAGTTCGGTCCCCACCAATCTGAACAGTTCTTGCCAAAAGGCACCTGTGAACCTGCTATCCCGATCACTGCCAATGGTCTTAGGCAACCCGTGTAACCTGAAAACTTCCCTGAAAATTAACTCCGCGACCTGAGCTGCTGAGTAGTCTGATGGTATCGAGAAGAAGTGTGCAAACTTGGTCAGTCTGTCAACTACCACATATAAACAATCTCACCCTTGGACCTTGGGAAAGCCTGTAATGAAGTCCATGGAGATGCTCTCCCACTTATGTTCTGGAATCGGTAGTGGCTGGAGTAGCCCTGCTGGATGTGTGTTCTCAACCTTTTTCTGCTGACAGATGCTACATTCCTGGACATGTTGCATAATTTCCCCCTTGAGGCCCTTCCATGAGAACCTCTCTCTGATCTGCCTGTAGGTCTTTAAGAACCCTTGATGCCCTGACAAAGGAGAATCGTGAGCTGCCTGGATGATCTTCTTCCTCAATGTGGATTCTGGAACGAGATATATCCTATTTTTGTAGTAGATGATGTCATCCACAATCCTGTACCTGTCATCCTGAATTTGCCCATCCAATAATTCGCAAGCGAATTTATTTTTGGAGTATTCCACTAAGAGTAATGCCCTCCAGTCTGTGGATATACTACTGAGAGATAATGGGGCTAGATGCCTAGATAATGCATCAGCTACTACATTAGTCTTACCTTTCACGTACTTGATCTCGAAATCGTAGGCTTGTACCTTGCTGACCCATTTCTGCTGTCGCTCATTCAGTTCCTTCTGCTCCAAGAAATACTTGAGGCTGTTATGATCTGTTTTAATTTTGAACTTACTGCCCACCAGGTACTGTCTAAATTTTGTGAGAGCATGCAAGATAGCTAGCATCTATTTTTCATATATGGAATAATGGCGCTCGTAGTTCTTCAGTTTACGGCTCTCGAATGCAATAGGGTGATGATTCTGCATCAATACTGCTCCTAACCCTTCTCCTGAGGCATCACATTCTACTGTAAAGGGTTGTGAGAAGTCTGGTAATGCTAACACTGGGCAAGAGCTCATGATAACCTTCATCTCCTCGAAAGTTTTCTGCTCTAAGTCTGTCCAAGTGAATGCCCCCTTCTTGGTGAGATCTGTGAGGGGTGCTGCAAACTGGGAGAATCCCTTAACGTACCGCCGGTAATACGTGCACAGACCTAGGAACCCTCTCAATTCTGTCATTGTTTTTGGTGCAGGCCAATCTCTGATAGCTCGGATTTTCTCCATGTCCACCTGTACTCCTTCTGCATTGATCACATGTCCTAAGTACAACATTTCCTTCATGCCGAACTCACACTTGGACATTTTTGCATAAAGCGACTGTTCTTCTAAAATACTCAACGTCTCGTCCAGGTGTTTCAAGTGCTCTTCCCATGTTTTGCTGTAAACCAAGATGTCATCAAAGAAGACAAGTTGAAACTTACGTAGTTGTGCCCTGAAGGTGTGGTTCATGCACGACTGGAAAGCAGCTGGAGCATTGGTAAGCCCGAAAGGCATGACCAAAAACTCATAGTGCCCAAAGTGACAGCGGAAGGTTGTTTTGGGGATGTCCTGGTCCCTTACCCTGATCTGATGGTACCCCGAGCGAAGATCGATCTTGGAGAAGTATTGAGCTCCCCGAAGTTCATCCTTGAGTTCGTCAATCCTGGGAATGGGATACCTGTTCTTGATGGTCTTTTTGTTAAGTGCTCGATAATCGATGCACATACGCAGAATGCCATCCTTCTTCTTAACTAGAACTACTGAAGATGCAAAGGGGCTAGAACTGGGTCGTATGTAACCAAGCTCCAGTAATTCCTTGATGGTTTTCTCAATCTCATCTTTGTACCTCTTGGGATGCCTGTAAGGAGTGGTGATGACGGCTTGTGTTCCCTCCTCTAGCTCGATGATGTGCTCAAAGCCCCGGTCTGGTGGTCTGCTTGATGGAAGGTCCCGAAAAACCTTTTCATGTTTCTGTAGCAAGGCTTGAATGTCACTGGGGTGTTGTGAGCTGGTCTTTGGGGGTTTCCTGAAGGTGACAAAACATTCTGCAGCCTATTCTATATCATCCTGTCGAAGCACTACCTCCATTCTTTGTGACAAGACCGATTTTGGGGGATAAGTGTTCATGTCCCTCAAAACTACCCGTTTTCCATCTGGCCCTTGAAACTCCATCTCCATTGCCCTGTAATCTGTAGTGTATTTTCCTATAGAGTAAAGCCACTGAACACCCAATACCACATGAGTATCCGCTACATCCACTACATAGAAAGAGTTTGTCATCTGATAGTTACCCAAGGCAACATTCAGTTTTGGGATCCAGTAGTTGCACTCCATGCTGGAGTTCCCGGCTACTGCTACAGTGAATCCCTCGAACTTCTCGGTCTGAATACCTCATTTGGCTACCCAAGCAGAGTCAATGAAATTGTGGGTGGCTCCCCCATCAATCAGAACTCCTACTCTGTGACCCTGCACTACTCCCCTGACCCTGAGAGTATGGAATCTCGGTACTCCAGACAGTGTAGCAATGACTCCCTCTGGTGTATCACCCTGGTGTGATTCCTCTTCTGTGGCCTCCAGCTCATCATCGTCCTCGTCACTGTCTGAATACACCTCAATGTAATGTGCCTTCACCTTCTCGGCGCATCTGTGTCCTGGTACCCATGGTTCCTGGCAAGTGAAGCACAGCTTTTTCCTTCTCAAATATTTCCTGGCGTCCTCATCTAACCAGGTTTTCTTGGGCACATCCTGTTGGAAAGGTTTCCTGTCCTTGTCCCTAACAGGAAAATTGGTTTTCATAGGAAATTTGTTTTTGGGAACTGAATCATGAAGATCCCTTGCCCTGCTAATAGCATCCTACAGAGTGAGGGGTTTGTAGGCTTTCACCCATCCCCGTAGTGGCTCTATGAGGGCCTTAGTGAATAACATAGTCAGTCTGCTCTCTGACACATCTGTTACCATAACGGCTAGCCTCTGGAACTCTGAAATGAATGATTCTGCGCTACCAGTCTGCTTGAGTTGAGCCAACTCCCTAAAATGGATCTCTGGATCTTTCCTGTCGAACCTCTCCATGAGTCTCTGAGTGAACTCACTGTAAGAATGTATGGTGTTGTGACCCAATGTCACCAGTCCGTGGTACCACCATTCGTGAGCATCTCCATCCAAGTGAAATGTAGCCAACTTAATGGAATCTGTCTCTGTCATGGGGTTGAGCTGGAAATAGGTATCCAACTTTTGGACCCATGTTCTTGCTGATCCTCCGCGAGTCCCATCAAAGTTTGGGATGGTCAACCTACCCAAGGTTTTCTGCAGCTCATAGTTGTGATTGAAACCCTTGTTGAAATTCCTAGGCCTGTTCCTGCTCTTCATGTTGCAGAAGTCGGAGAAAGACATAGCGGCATGAAAATCATCTCCTAAGTCTGTGTACTCTTGCAAATAAGCCCCATAAGGCTCGCTGGGCTCTACCTGCATGACCGAGCCCCCTACTGTATCTGCCAAGAAGTGAGGCATGGTAGGCCTGATAGTAGGTCTGCTGTATATGTGGGGAGTGTTCTGGATGTTGGTGTATGCCATCTTTCCACTGCCGCTGGAAGAACCCCGCTCTACCGGTGAAGGGGGTATACTGTTGATACATGGTTCTGGTTTTGCTGACAGTCTGCTGATTGCATTGAGGACTTCTTTTTGTCCTTTCGCTAAGTTTTGCAATGCAGAGACCAAGTTGTGAAAGTCCATCCGATCCTCCTCATCTCTCGTTCCTTTTCCCCTATCTGCATGAATACCTGTCTGTTCCATGCCGGAATTGGTATCCTCAAGCTGGATATCTTCAAAGTCTCCTGTGTACCTACTCTTCCTCCTCCTATAGGTTACAAAAGGATCCCCTTCTGTATTCATCTACTTTTCATCTCTTAAGCCCACAGCTGGCCAAGAAAATAGCTCTGATACCACTGAAATATCCCAAATCCCGATATTTTCTATTTCTAAACAATTATACGGATACAACTGGGCTTACAAACTGCCAGGCAAAAATCCCTATTTTATAGGAAAAATTAGGGTTAGGGTTTGTGAGATAGGATACACACTTACCACTGATAACTGGTAGAACTGCTGCAGATAAAGTCTGCAAGTACTGAGATCTGGATCGAAGAGGAACTGATCTCTCCTGTCTCCGGTGAATGCTCCAACAATAAGACGCCCAAGCAGAGAAAAAGGTGACGCCCTCAAGGAAGGAGGTGCCTGATGGATCCGCCGATTTGCAGGGCTGATAGCCTTGCTGTGCCGGAGAGATTGGCTGGAAGATACTGCAGTTCTGAACCCTCTAAGTGTGATAGCATCTTGGTTCTCTGAGGCAGTTGCTCACGCCCCTGGTGGTCTGGAAATGCTGATAACTCCTTCGGATGAGCTCAGATGGAGCCGATAGTCACTGGGTACTGGAGTATGAAGCTGCTGGTGAGAATGATGCCTGAGTTTCGGAAGGAAACTGAGATCTGAAGGCCCAATAGCTGATTAGGGCTTTCTGGTGGAAAACCCCCTTCTTACGGCTGCACCGTGCCTTTGCACAAATCTATACCCTGTGCGATATAACTGATGAATGAAATGAAGAACAAGTGGTGAACCAGTATGGCTTACCCGGAATAAGACTAGGACAGATGTTTCACTGCTGAAATCCTGTTAGCTGAAGACTCCGTCTCCAACCCCAACTGCTGTGCTGCACGCTGTGCTGCTATCCAAGTGATCCCAAAATAATCAATAATCATAAGTGAGGTCTCCTCTTGCTTTACCCTCTATTTATAAAGTTCAACTTCGCAAAACCTAATCTTTGACCTAATTAGGTCACTTTATCTTCTAATTTGCCGTTGACTTGCATGCAAAGAGCATGGTCATGCGTGGAGCATGGAAAAGAGCATGGTCATGCATGAAGGTGGCCTTTGGCCCAGGTGGCCCTTCTTGACCAAGAGAGGATGCCGTAGATCTTCTATGGATGGCATCAGTCCTGATCTGATTCCCTAGTTATCAGTAACCGCTCGAACCCACAGGAATCACATAGGTTAGCGGTATGGGCCTCAGGGCCTAAAAGGAAGAGGACATTACATTTGGTCTTCTTCCAATGGAGTTAACTCAACAATTGCACGCTGATCAAGTGGAAGTGATATGCGATCCCATCCATCAACCCAATCCAATGATTCACACACATCCTAGTCACCATCACAGCATGGCGAGAAAAAACAAGCAAGTTTTCTGGTCCAAATTTCAAATACTGGGTTATCAGAACTTCGAATCGAATGAAAGCCACGAGTGCCAGAAACAGTCTTGCATTCCCATGCATGTGAACGATCTATGTCTACCACCTCCCAAAAAAATCTCTCCACATGTCTCTTTCTTGTGGATTCTATTCGCATAGCTGATTCCTCTCCCATTACTGATGTGCACCACCTGACTATAGATTGAGCATTTTGAATAGTAGATATTGTAGATAATTTCAATTCCTCTCTTCGTAGGGCTGTTTTGACACATGCTCCGGCTCCATCATGCTCTCCTTTACCATGCCTAGTCTCAAAATAGTTCCACATATGTGGAACTTTGTTGTTTTTATGCAATGAACACAACCATTGAAATATGCGTGCATTTTTGAACTGACCAGCACATCCATCAGATCAAATCCAGTGTTGATCCATCTGTATGTTCCTGCCCTTCAAATGATCATAGAACATGATGAAGTAATGATGTACATAGTGGAATTCATGGCACCTATCATCACTTATGTAGAAGTGATATTCCTTTATAATTTCTCTTTGCTATTCACTACTATTTGGGCCATGCCTATATGTGATATGCACCATCAAGGAAACCTGCTCAGAATGATAATATTGACTTTGGATCTCATTTTGAGGTTGCAGAGTGTAGTTCTAGGAAAAATCAACAACTGAAAGTATATTACCACGAGGAAATGTATCTCTACATATTCTAAACTTCTCATCCTGCCATCGTTCCAAGTGGACATGCTGAACATATTGACGTGTCTTTTCAATAAATTCCTTGACAAAGACACTAACTTGTACCTGTTGACACAAAATGATCTCAATATCAAGTTTTTTTGTAAGTAAGGAATGAAATGCAACTGTTCAAACATAAATTTATAGATAAATGCATGTACTTGAGATGTCACCAATTGTATTTTTTTGCTTTCTTTCCCTGGGACTATTTCATAGCTGATATATTTGAGACTTTTCATGTCTGTAACCATATTCCCAAATTCATTGTCTCCAGTCTCGTGCATACATTGGCTTAATAATTCCATTCCAACACAGTTGGAGCAAGTTCCATCCAAATAAGATTTTGCATAGTAAGTTTTCCCCTCAGGCCCATTGCACATGATACTATGAATGAATTCTCTTGATGAGGTCGATGGTATTGTCAAGGAGCAATCCTGCACATGGTTAGTATGCAACAGACGACGAATGTACAAAAATGTTTCATAGTAATATTCATATTCTGCATGGTATATACAACAACAAGTGTTACGAAGAGTATTTATTCTAACATACCAGGGCTTACATTTCTCAAAAGATCTTTGCCCCAAATTCAATTGTCTATGTTCATTCCTAAATTTCTCGTATAGTTCTGTCTGTGTTATATCAAGAAGATGCTTAATATGTGGTTCACGGTCCTTTGAACCCCTTCTTAGTTTTAGTACATCCTTCCGGTTTGAAGAAGGCCTTGTGTGATCATGCCAAAAACTTTGCACTAGTCCCTTTACTGCATCAACTAGCTTCATGTCACGACGTGGCAACCGACCAATAAAGGCCCAAAAATTTGTCTGGGCAGTTGTGTCAAGATGTTCTCTTTTAATAGAATACCTACGGACAGTTTTTACATTCAAATTAACTAGTTTAGATGTAGGCTTGAGAAAACGAAGGACCCTGGTGTTCTTATTTACAATTGCTTGTGACAACACACGACGAGCCGCATTGCGGTCCTTTGACCGTGTGTTCTTACCAATTTTACCAAAGGCATCTACTAAGCTTTTAACTATATGAGAACTTGGTCCAGAAGGCTTTATCATCTTTATCCCTAACGATTTCCTAACAATATTCATGCCCCTAGATTTTAACAATGATAAAAATAATCTACATTTATCTCCATCACATTTAGAAACAAAATATTTATTTAGTATCTGTTGAGTTTGATAAACAATACTACGTTTAGATAGCGTACCTTCAATGGAATTAAGGAGTCCTTCATCAACTTGTATACACTTCGGAGCTCTTCGACGTGTGCTTTCTAATGGAGGTAAGGGGGTTGGATTTCTATCATCTAGTGCATCAACAATACGCTCTGGCGTTTTAGTAGCAACTTGTTGTCCTTCACTCTCTTCCTGGTAGTTGGATGGTGGAAGTCCAACATCCTCATCGATTGTCCGATTAATATTTTCTTCTTCAACAGTAGGCTCCTTGTCCAACGTCTCTTCAACAGTAGGCTCCATGTACACCGCCTCTTCATGAGCTTCGTCTTGAGATGGTAACTTATCACTTTGACTTGATGTGGGATTTGAAACATCCCCTAATGAGCACCTACGTTTTGCTTCTTGAATACTTCCATGGGGTGCTTGTTCAACAACTATTGTGGAAATTGAAGGTCCCTCTAGTGAATGCTTCATTTTTTCTTGTGCTGGATTAATAGGATGAACCGCCATATCCTCTATAATTGGATTTGGATTAGTTTCCAAAGAAAGCCTTCGATTCATCATGTCTATTCTTTTCTTTTCTTTCTCTTCTTCGACGACTTCTTGAGGTCTCTTCTTCCTTGCTGATTTTCTTCCTCGGTTACGTACATTCCCCATCACCACAATGATCAATGTCAATATAGTTTGTTTTTGTTGCTCCTCAATTACAAGCTTCTAAACCTTTAACTTGCTTTATAACTATTGATCCTTCAAGGTGCTTCAATCTTCCTTCTCTATTGTTCATATTTCCCATCAAAACAATAATGAATGGGAAAATTTACCTTTGGTTCTCTTGAATAATAAGCAAATGGAAGTTATATCCACCATCACCATGAAATGACATTGAAGCTTGATATCTTATCCTATGTGCTCCTCAACCATGAAAGATGTCATCAATGCTGCACTTGCATAACAAAAAGAATGATGGAGATGGTGTAGATTGTGAGTATTTCCATAGGCAGGCTCGTGCTCTTGAAAAATAATGCACGCTAATCGGAATTTTCATAAAAAACACAGTGAAGTTGCTCTCGGACAATGACAATTCATTGTTTTAACAGTCTCAAAACGCGCACACGATTTGTATAAGCAAAATGCGTACACAATTTGTATAAGCAAAACGCGCACGGGATGTGTTTAAGCACAATTAATGGGGTGGGTGCACGGCCAAATGTAATTACAATATCAACTAAAATCATTAGATGTAGTGATTTAAAGATTATCATTTAAAAATGTCGCATATTTAAATTTTAAAACATGGTGAGGTAATACACATTTATAAATAAATGAAATAAAAGGATATAGAAAATTTATTTAAACTATTATTGTTTTTATAAGAAAAAGATAAATTTAAACTTTATGTTCCATGACTAGTTATTCATATATAATTGAAAATAGATTATGAAGTAAGAAGATATACTAAAATCATTTTATATTAGTAATCCAAAATCCAATTTATAAGGAGAAAGTAAACTTAAATAAATTACACACAATGATGATGATGAGGATGAATGAGGATGAATGATGATGATGTTCATAATGTTGATGGTGATGATGATGAGGATGATGATGATGATGTTCACGATGTTGATGGTGATGATGATGATCATGTTGTTGTTGTTGTTGATGATGATGATGAAGGTGATGATGAGGATGAGGATGAGGATGAGGATGAGGATGAGGATGATGATGTTCATGATGTTGATGGTGATGATGATGATGAGGATGATAATGATGTTCATGATGTTGATGGTGATGATGATGAGGATGATGATGATGATGTTCATGATGTTGATGGTGATGATGATGATGAGGAGGATGATGATGAATGATGATGATGTTCACGATGTTGATGATGAGGATGAGGATGCGGATGATGATGATGATGTTCATGATGTTGATGGTGATGATGAAGATGAGGATGATGATGATGAATGATGATGATGTTCATGATGTTGATGGTGATGATGATGAGGATGATGATGAGGATGTTCATGATGTTGATGGTGAGGATGATGATGACGATGATGATGAGGATGATGATGATGATGTTCATGATGTTGATGGTGATGATGATGATGAGGATGAGGATGATGATGAGGATGATGATGATGAGGATGATGATGATGAATGATGATGATGTTCATGATGTTGATGGTGATGATGATGAGGATGATGATGATGATGTTCATGATGTTGATGGTGATGATGATGAGGATGATGATGATGATGTTCATGATGTTGATGGTGATGATGATGATGAGGATGAGGATGATGATGATGGTGTTCATGATGTTGATGATGATGATAATGATGAGGATGATGATGATGATGATGATGAATGATGATGTTAATGATGTTGATGATGAGGATGATGATGATGATGTTCATGATGTTGATGGTGATGATGATGAGGATGATGATGATGCTGTTCACAATGTTGATGGTGATGATGATGATCATGTTGATGATGATGATGATGATGATGATGAAGGTGATGGTGATGATGAGGATGAGGATGATGATGAGCATGATGATGACGATGTTCATGATGTTGATGGTGAGGATGGTGATGATGATGATGAGGATGATGACGATGAATGATGATGATGTTCATGATGTTGATGGTGAGGATGATGATGATGATGAGGATGATGAGGATGATGTTCATGATGTTGATGGTGATGATGATGATGAGGATGATGATGATGGATGATGATGATGTTCATGATGTTGATGGTGATGTTGATGAGGATGATGATGAGGATGAGGATGATGATGTTCATGATGTTGATGGTGAGGATGATGATGAGGATGATGATGATGATGTTCTTTATGTTGATGGTGATGATGATGAGGATCATGATGATGATGTTCATGATGTTGATGGTGAGGATGATGATGATGATGATGATGATGATGTTCATGATGTTGATGGCGATGATGATGATGAGGATGAGGATGATGATGGGGATAAGGATGATGATGAGGATGATGATGATGATGTTCATGATGTTGATGGTGATGATGAGGATGATGATGAGGATGATGATGAGGATGATGATGATGATGTTCATGATGTTGATGATGATGAGGAGGATGATGATGATGTTCATGATGTTGATGGTGATGATGATGATGTTCACGATGTTGATGGTGATGATGATGATCATGTTGTTGTTGATGATGATGATGATGATGATGAAGGTGATGATGATGATGAGGATGAGGATGATGATGATGATGTTCATGATGTTGATGGTGATGATGATGAATGATGATGATGTTCATGATGTTGATGGTGATGATGATGAGGATGATGATGATGATGAGGATGATGATGTTCATGATGTTGATGGTGAGGATGACGATGATGATGATGAGGATGAGGATGATGATGTTCATGATGTTGATGGTGATGATGATGACGAGGATGAGGATGATGATGAGGATGATGATGATGATGTTCATGATGTTGATGGTGATGATAATGATGAGGATGATGATGATGAATGATGATTATGTTCATGATGTTGATGTTGATGATGATGAGGATGATGATGATGATGTTCATGATGTTGATGGTGATGATGATGATGAGTATGAGGATGATGATGATGATGTTCAAGATGTTGATGATGATGATGATGATGAGGATGATGATGATGAATGGTGATGATGTTCATGATGTTGATGATGAGGATGATGATGAAGATGATGATGATGATGTTCATGATGTTGATGGTGATGACGATGAGGATGATGATGAGGATGATGATGATGATGTTCATGATGTTGATGGTGATGATGATGAGGATGATGATGATCATGTTGTTGTTGTTGTTGTTGATGATGATGAAGGTGGTGATGAGGATGAGGATGAGGATGATGATGAGCATGATGATGATGATGTTCATGATGTTGATGGTGAGGATGGGGATGATGATGATGATGTTCATGATGTTGATGGTGAGGATGATGATGATGATGTTCATGATGTTGATGGTGATGATGATGATGAGGATAATGATGAATGATGATGATGTTCATGATGATGATGTTGATGGTGAGGATGATGATGAGGATGATGATTATGATGTTCATGATGTTGATGGTGATGATGATGAGGATGATGATGATGATGTTCACGATGTTGATGGTGATGATGATGATCATGTTGATGATGATGATGATGATGATGATGAAGGTGATGATGATGATGATGAGGATGAGGATGATGATGAGGATGATGGTGATGATGTTCATGATGTTGATGGTGATGATGATGATGATGATGAATGATGATGATGTTCATGATGTTGATGGTGATGATGATGATGAGGATGATGATGATGATGATGATGATGATGTTCATGATGTTGATGGTGATAATGATGAGTATGATGATGATGATGTTCATGATGTTGATGGTGATGATGATGATCATGTCGATGATGGTGATGATGATGATGATGAAGGTGATGGTGATGATGATGATGATGAAGGTGATGATGATGATGATGAGGATGGTGATGATGATGTTCATGATGTTGATGGTGATGATGATGATGAGGATGACGATGATGAATGATGATGATGTTCATGATGTTGATAGTGATGATGATGAGGATGATGATGAGGATGTTCATGATGTTGATGGTGAGGATGATGATGATGATGATGATATTCATGATGTTGATGGTGATGATGATGATGATGATGATGATGAGGATGATGATGATGATGGCAGTGATGGCAATGGTGATGATGATGATGATGATGATGAAGGTGATGATGATGATGAAGATGATGAAGATGATGACGATGATGATGATGATGATGAAGATGAGGATGATGATGAGGATGAGGATGATGATGAGGATGATGATGATGATGTTCATGATGTTGGTGGTGATGATGATGATAAGGATGATGAAGGTGATGATGATGATGATGGTGATGACGATGATGACAATGGTGATAATGTTGATGATGATGTTGTTCATGATGTTGATGTTGATGAAGAAGATGAAGAAGAAGAAGAAGATGATGATGATGATGAAGATAAACATGATGATGATGATGCTGCTGATGATGAAGATGAACATGATGAAGATGATAATGATGATCATGGCGATGTTGATGATGATGATGATGGTGATGATGATGTTGATGATGATGATGATGGTGATGATGATGTTGATGATGAGGAAGGTGATGATGATGATGAGGATGATGATGATGATGACGACGATGTTGATGACGATGATGTTCATGATGGTGATAACGATGATGGTGATGATGATGTTCATGATGTTGATGGTGATGATGATGATCATGTTGATGATGATGATGATGTTCATGATGTTGATGGTGATGATGATGATCATGTTGATGATGATGATGATGAAGGTGATGATGACGATGAGAATGAGGATGATGATAATGATGATGAGGATGAGGATGATGATGATGATGATGGAAATGGTGATGATGATGATCATGTTGATGATGATGATGATGATGATGATGATGATGATGATGATGAAGGTGATGATGATGATGAGGATGATGAAGATGATGATGATGATGACGAGGGTGATGATGATGTTGATGATGATGACAATGATTGTGATGATGATGTTGATGTTGATGATCATGATCATGTTGATGATGATGATGATGATGATGATAATGATGACGTTGATGATGATGATGATGAAGATGAAGATGATGATGATGATGATGATGATGAAGATGAACATGATGAAGATGATGATGATGAACATGGCGATGTTGATGATGATGATCGATGATCAATGATCATGGTGATGATGATGATGATGATGAAGATGAAGATGAAGATGATGAAGATGATGATCATGTTGATGATCATGATGATGATGATAACAATTGTGATGATGATGTTTATGATGTTGAGGTTGAGGATGATGATGATGAAGATGATGACGACGATGATGATCATGTTGATGATGATGATGATGATGATGATGATGATGATGAGGAAGGTGATGATGATGATGTTGATGATGATGATGGTGATGATGTTGATGGCGATGATGATGATCATGTTGTTGTTGATGATGCTGATGAAGGTGATGATGATGATGATGATGATGATGATGAAGATTAATATGATGAAGATGATGAAGATGAATGCTATTTTTGATTTTACAAAACACGCATGCGATTTGTTTGCACACAACGTGCACGCGTTTTGTTTAGCTAAATCGTGCTCGCGTATTCTTTAAATTAAAAAATTTATTCCCTCCAAATGATAAGGCTGAGCCTCCACCCATGCTTTCGTGGAATTCCTACGCTTATGTGTCTACTTTGTACTTTGCTTCAGATTCAACATGCTTGTGCCTTGGAGTATGATAAACCATGGTTAATTCAGCATTATGTCCAAATTTTCAATATGCTCGTGTTTAGCGGTTTGTCTGATTATGCTGCACACCTCTATTTTTTATGAGATTTTAGAAATAGATATGGTTTTTTTTGCAGATTCTAAATATGTAAATTTTAACAAGAATACATAATTTTTTTCTTATTTATCTTCTGTAATCACTCCTCAACTCAAAAAACACATTGGTAGTGTTTCGTCCATATCTCTTTCGTTTCTCAACCATTTAAAAAAAAATTGTATGGTGCACTAAATAACACCGATCTATACATGCTATAAAAAACCCATTTCAAAATAATTGCATTAAGACATTCAAACGCTGCACCCACAAATGACGTACCATTTTCGAGGTTTGATCTCTTAGATAATTAAAAAAAAATTAAAAATATTATTTTTATTATTGGAAAAATAGTCGTGCACTAGTCCTATATGTTCTCTATACGTATACCGGTTTTCGTAAGTTCATTCCATCATTTAGACACTCAGACGCTGCACCCACAAAAACATATACCTTATGATTTATCACAAAAATAAAAAGTGCCCGTTAAAATTTATCTAACTTTAGATAGTTAACAACATTTTCAATAGAAAAAAAAATATATATATTTGGAAAGGTCATTCAATTTCCTACATTTCTTGTTTTTTACTGATCGCAAGATTCATTGTGTAAGTGTCTCAAAATATCCATGCAAGTTGATGGATGTCTAGTTTTTCAGTTTTGTATTGCATCTAATGCGCCAAAAGAGACCCTCAACTTCTTGCACACATCCTTAAGTGTGGAGTCCTTTGGTGTAGTCCAAGGTTTGATATTGGAGTAAATAGGAAGTGAAGTGATGGTACATATCATCTTCATTGGGTTGATCACACATCGCAGAAACTTGCAATTTTCACAGCCGAGATCATAGCGCGGCATCCCTAGCAAGTTTTGGGATTGTCTGGCACTTGGGGTGTTTGCTAGAATCGTAAAATATTGGCTGACTTTTAATTTTGTTGATGTGAGTTTTCTTACTATGTCAAAAGTTTATAATTTTACTATGTTAAAAGTCAAATTTAAATAAGTTAGAGGTAGGTTATATATATATCATTTATATGTATTTACTTGTAGACTACTTTTAATTGGTAATTCAGATTTATTAAAATTGAGGTGGGGAAAGAAAAAGATAGAGATTGGGGTGGAGAGAGAGGATAGGGTTTAGGGATAATTAGGGAAATTAAAGATAACAGAGGTATAGGATGCGGGGAGAGAGGAAGAAAGAGAGACTATGGATAGTAAGTGGTAGGAGAGGGTGATTAGGAGGGAGAGAGAGAAGCAAAGGGAGAGAGTGAGGGAGAAAGAGGTAGAGAGAGGGGCG
>LPNX010209189.1:218643-235095 GCA_001517045.1 Pseudotsuga menziesii | reverse complement strand
CTTGAGAGAATCCATCGATCAGGGGACATTGATGTATTCCCAAGAAACTGTCGATGGCGAGAGAACCTGCCACTGATGACTGCAAGTCTCAAGGCACTCACAATGACTCTAGATTCCAATCCCAGAATAAATGATCTAAAGTCAATGGGATGAAATCCGCTGGAAGGAGGGCATTAAGGCATCCCCCATCATCCAACACGAGGTACTCAGCAAAGCTGTATAATGTGGAATGACTCGATCATAAGGTACATGAACCAGTAACTGTACTAGGAATGGCCGACACAGGCTTCAACTTCCTTTGAACAAGAGCATAACGGCGTATGGTGACTGAATGAAGGCAGCATAGACTCGATATACAAACTGGGACATCTGTGTGACACAGGAGGCATCAACAGAGGCTCCATAAGGACTGGAAGCTTAACCAGTTGGTGGAGATAAACTCAAATAAATGAGTACAGCTCCTAAAGTCAAACTATAACCCAACCAATGGATTTGATATACAGTGCTCTGTTCGAAGGCGACACGACTCGACAGCTGCCAAAGATAACATCTTTCCTTGTCCGACTTTTTGGTTTTTTTATTTTTTTGGACTTTTTTAGTTATTTAAAAAGCTTGAAAAAAGAATAAACTAGCTTTATAGTTACAAACTAGGAGGAGACGAGTGTCATAAGGGAAAACAAACTAGTTCCAAGCAGTGGAACATATATATGCTCAATGCAAGGATACATGTGTAGGATATCGACACTCGGGGGAAAATCCCCTCCCGATAAAAAGGGAATCAAGCTGCGAAGGATATAAAAAATGGCTTTGCATGGCTAGACATGAGACAAGATCGGGCTATATGGCTAAAATGCAATGTCAGGGGAGCTGACATAAAGCTCAATAAGGCAGGCAAAGCTCATGATAGCGGCATTCACAACTTGACATAGGGGAGTCCTGAGGGAAATAGGCCAGCATAAGATCAAGAGGAGTATGAGGCTCTTGCGATATGTCATGGCGGTACTATATAATGGACTCCCACACCCTAAAGGAGAAAATGTTGGCATGGGCACCAAATGCAAATAAGGTGCTAACTAGGGTACCCATGTAAGGTGAAGCTCTACCACTCATATCATGCCACTTCTAAAGCAGCAAGAAGGTTCCGTGACATAATAGAGTGGGTTCGTACCTAAGGACATGATGATATGGTCATAAGGTCATGCAAAATGCAAATGGTGGTGAACCTAACCTATATGCCAGTTTAGACATGATACCTGAGATCGGCACGAACGGGTCAATCCAATGGCTGAAACGTCACTGAAAAAGGTATTCTACATCACCAATTATGTCAAAAACGGTCCAAAATGGTTAGAAAATGTCGAAACTATAGGAAAGGGGGTAAAAAATTTCAAATATTTGAAATTTTTTGTATAAATAGTAAAAAATATAAATCATTTGAAACTTTTACCCATTTGAGCTCTGATTTTCAACTGCAAATTCTAGGAGATCCAGCCGGCGGAATTCACAATCGTTTCTTCCAGGTATTTACTCATGCTCTCAGCTTGCATTTTGATATATTTTTTGTTGATTTTCATGGTTAAATGAGGTTCTTAAGGCCATCTCTACATGAGCGCTGCGGCCCACGTGGATATCGAAGCTTTTTCCGCGTATAGGGCTGGATATACGCGGAAAAGGGGCTAGAAACTGCGTACATACGCGGCTGTTTGCAAAACAGTCACGTATGAGGCTGCGCATAAGATTTTACAAGAATCTAATGGGAAATTTTGTAATTTTTTTTGCAGGATGGTGCTAGAGTGGAGAGAGCGCGAGCATGGTGAAGTAGAGGAAGCAGTAAGGGCCGACTTAAGGGCTCAATAAGCTTTACGTGCATGCCGACTCTACAAGTTTTGGTGTCTTGGTGGTTTGAGGGCCAAACCAAGACTGCTACAGATGCTGGTAGACTATTGGTATTTAGACTCGGAGTCCTTCTGTATAGATGGGGTGTCCCTCACCATAGAGGTGGAGAACATATACTTTATCATAGGTCTATTTAGATGAGGGGAGGTGGTGAACCTTCGTTCCCGAGGTGGGCCAGGAGGTGGCCTTACTATCGATGAGTACATAGCTGTGTATTGCTACCCTGATACGGAGAAGGTGGGGAGCCAAGTCCCCACCAATGCTATACAGGTGCTGGGCCTAAAGGCCATATTACTGACGCTGGGCAGGATAGCAAGCTTAGCATCACTCCATTAGGCCTCGCGGCCACTGATGTTCTATGTAGTGGAGTGTATGAGACCGACCATATATGACTGGAGTACTACACTACTGAGCAACATGAAACACCAGCTCAGTGAGTGTAAGGCAGGCAGAATACGGAACTTCGGGTTCAGCAGTATTCTGAGCACGTTTTTCTTCGAGCATGTTCCAGGATTGAGCCCTAGAGTGGACATTCCTCTCCACGGGGTTCGATATCCAGCCCAATGGTGTTGGGTATATGCTATGTGCAGACTGGGGGGTGGTAGGGTGGCCAACCCATATCCAGCTGACTTCTTTCCATGGTGGCGACGACAGATAGTTGCCATAGATGACTACCCCTATGTAGGGATAGATTTTCGGGGGGATCTGGACATGCCATTGCCACCAAGATCGGCATATGGTGAGATAGGTACTGAATCTCAACTCTCACTCTTTTTAAAAATTTTGAGTTATTTAATTTTTTTGTATTTTCTTGATTATGTGGAATCAAAAAGACATGTTTTTGTGCGACAATACATAGTGACATCTACCATTCATGTGCAGATGTGGGACCACGACAACCAGAGGGCTTCCCTCATCATAGACGAAGGGGAAGAGGAGATGACATCACCGGTGTGGATGTGGAGCAAATGCTCCAGAGCATTCATACTAACTTTGTGAGACTGACTCATAGAGTTCCCATGGCGCAAGTTGAGGACTTGCCTGAGGCCATGCAGCGACAAGTGGTGGGTGTACTACGCGCATGGGTGCATTTATTCTGGCGGCTAGCTAGAGCCGTAGTGACGTTCCATGATCACAACCCTCCTCCTCCTCTACAGGATTAGACACCTGGGAGTGTATATGTTTTGTACTACCGTGTACTATATGATGGAAGCTCTGAAAGCTCCACTTTTGTATATGACACTATGTATTACCACATTTTTGATATATATAAAAAAGTTTTATGGTGATATATTTATTTATTTACATGTGTAAATGTGTTCATGATTAATTTATTATGAATGAGACAAAATCCAATCTAACACGTAGTTAGCATATGAGTCAGCAACTTGATTATTATTTCTTGGAATGTGTATATATGTTATATTGTCAAATTGTCGTTCTAACAATCTCACACATAAGAACCTTCTCAATAACATCGGATCTCTAACATGGTACAAACCATTGAGCTGTGACACTACTAACTCTGAATCAAGATGTACCTCAAGAGATAGAATACCATGTAGAATGGCATCCCGTAGAAGCTCAATAACAACGCTATATTCAGCAAGATTGTTGGAAGATGGCCCTAGACATACACCTCCTGAAGACAATACCTGACCCATAGGAGTATAAATCACCCAAGCAGCAGAGGCTGAGTGTTGAGTGTGATGGCTTACACCATCCACGAATCCTATGTAGGTGGAAGATTCCATTGACATATGCCAAAATAAATGAAAACTAATCACAAACCCGATCACGATAAAAAAGACCTAACTATGCAAAGCTATACAATAATATACAACAAACAGCCTTGGATAAAGATCATGCATAGTATTTTTTGAGATAGAGCCCATTTCTAGGCTCTGCCAAAACTATACCTTCGTAATCCACTAACTCATAGGTACCCTTCTCTAAGACACGCTTGACGACGTAAAGACCATGCCACATAGGATTAAACTTCCCTGCCCCCAAGGGTTCTTTCAGTTGATCCCACAAGAGGACCAAGTCTCCTTCACTAAACACTCTTGGATGGACAGACTTATCGTACTGGATCTTAACGCGAAGTTTATTAACCTCTAGAGCCACCAAGGCATCCCGACGCTGCTCATCAAGTTGCTCAAGGTGAACTAAACGCTCCTCCAAAGGTGACGTGTCTGGTAAGAGTTCCACAGCTAGCTTCAACGAAGGAATTTCGCATTCAACTGGAAATATCGACTCCACTCCATGTACAAGCTGATATGGAGAAAAACCAATGGCAGTCTTAACCGCAGTTCGATATGCCCACAAAGCAGGATATAACATAATGTGCCAATTCATCTTTCTTTGTGCGATGGTTCATTGGAGAATGGATTTGAGTGATTTATTCACTGCCTCTACCTATCCATTCACTTGAGGATAGTAAGAAGAGGAGTGCTCTTGCTTATACCCTAACTTGGATGCCAACTCTTCCATCATATGGTTATGAAAGTGTGAGCCATGGTCAGTGACAAAGTCTTTTGGAATCCTACACCGAGTAATGATTTGGTTGAATACAAAGTGAGCGGCTGTCTCATCGTCGGATTTTACTGTAGGCATAGCCTTAGCCCATTTCGTGAAATAATCAACAGTCACTATAATGTGATGGTGCCCCCTAGCCGAAGCTGGGTTGCAATCCATAAAATCGAGCCCCCACTTAGTGAAGGGACCGGCGGTGATAATGGGATGTAATGGGGTAGGTTTCGAGTGCATATTACGTGCGAACACCTGGCAAGGGTGGCACCTCTTGACCGCATCAACACAATATTTAAAGATTGACGGCCAGAAATAACCCGCTCTCAAAATATTTTGAGCTGTAGAAAGCCCAGATAAATGACCACCACATGCCCCTCCATGGAAATCATTCAGCACAACCTCAGCCTCATCATGAGTTAAACAATGTCGTAAAATGGAATCCACCCCACGGTGGTACAAAGTATTGTCCACTATAAGGTAGTTCTTAGAGACGTGACGTAATCGTCGTCGTTCATCTCACGAGAGGTGAGTAGGGGTCCTCTGTGTTTGCAGATATACTATGATATCTCCATACCATGGGTCAGACGTTGAGATTAAGAAGATGTGTTCATCGACAAACGTATCTTCACAAACCAACTCCTCGGCCTCGCTCGAAAAATCCGATATAAGCTCTACAAAGATTAAATATTTCTTCGATTTTGCCGAAACAAACTTGAGATCAAATTCTTGCAGAATGACAATCCATTTATTATACTTTCCCCCAATCATCCTTCATGTGAGGATGAACTGAAATGGATTGACATGGTCCACAACCAAGGTCTGGCGAAGGAGAATATAACGTCTCAAATGCTGAACCGCGTGTACGGTAGCTAAAGCAAGCTTATCAACACGAGAATAACGAATTTTTGTGTCAATAAGGTTTCGGCTCAGATAATATATGACATGCTCTTGGAGCTCCTCATCCTCTTGAACCAAAACCATACCAATCATCTCTAAAGACACGGCCACATATAATATAAAATCACAGCTATAATCTGGAGGACTAATCACCGGGGCCGATGCTAGGGCTCACTTAAGTGCATCGAAGGACTCCTGGGCTTGCTCATCCCATTCAAAGGGAGTATCCTTCTTCAAGAGACTCATGAGGCCTCTAGTCAAATTGGAAAAGTTGACAACAAATATTCATAAGAAGTTTGCCATGCCTTGCAAACACTGAAGATGACGAATATTCTTCGGGGGAGACAACTGAAGTATTGCCTCAACCTTCAAAGGGTTGACTCTTATACCCTCTTTCGAAACGATGAATCCTAACAAACGACCTGACTTCATGCAAAAGATGCACTTATGAGGATTTAATCTAACTGAATAGTGCCGAGATCTTTCAAATACCAATCTCAAGTGATAGGGATGACGCATTCTCATACGAGAATGAGCAGCGAGGTCATCCAAAAATACTTCAATAATAGACTTGAGATCGTGGAAGATCAAGATCATCGCCCGCTGAAACGTAGCTCCGGTGTTTTTAAGGCTGAAAGGCATTTTTCGATATGCAAATGTTCCCCAAGGACAAATAAATGTGGTCTTGTGTTGGTCCTCAGGTTTAATCTGGATCTGATTATACCTGGAAAATTCGTCCATGAAGGAGAACACCTCGCTACCCGCACACTCATCCAAAATCTGATCTATAAACGATGTGGGGAAGTTATCCTTAGGACAGGCACGATTGAAATCATGGAAATCAGTGCATATGCGGATCACTCCCTGCTTCTTATCCACCGGAATGGGGTTTGAAACCCACTCCATCAAGGGAACAGGATAGATGAAACCGGCTTTCAACAGCTTCTCTATCTCTGCCTTAATGGCAGGTGCTTTCCTAGGATTCACGACGCGTAAACGTTGTCGAAGAGGCTTAGCGTTGGGGTAAGTCTTAATCTCATGTTTGACAATCCGAGGGTCAATACCTGGCATCTTGTCGTAATACCAAGCAAAAACATCACGGAATTCCTTGAATAGCTCGGTATATTCCAGAATCTCAGCATGGGAACATTCCGCCCCAATATAGACATTCTCTATTGTGCCAGGATTGTAAGAAATGTTGATAGGAATCGTTGCCGATATGTTCGCCATGTTTCCATCAGCCATAGGACTAGGAGAGCTTAATGGAACCATAGGTCTACCAACTTTCTGACTAAGAATCTCCCTATAATCCTCATGCTCCAAATGGTCAAGCACTGGAAGAAAGTACGATCTATGATGAAGTTCCTCCCATGGTGGCTCAACTCCCGACATAGCCTCGATAATCGCTTCATCTTAAGGGAAAATCGTATCAAGGTAGTCGTGGGCCTAAGAAGACTGTACTGCCCATGCCGGTAGCACATAGGGGTCTTCCTCCTCCGTCCGCGAAGAGGAAGAACAAGGCTCTACAACACTCTTGAGATTAGCTTGATAAGCAATCATGGCTGCAGGCAACGGCACGCTCGTCTCGACAGGCTCACTCGAAGTACTCGGTGTAGGAAGAATCCAAGGATCTTCCATATGGGTCGTGCAAAAAGACACCGAGGTCGTAGAAGTCGAAGCCTCATCGGAACAAGATCCTATCATGAGGATCGGTGCAGGACAACTAAAGCTTCCCATAAGGGATGGATACATGCCTACACCCACACTCCCAGTTGCCTACTGAGAGTGCTCACAATCGGGACCGAAGCTCCCAAAGATGCGGTAACAGAAGGATTCTTGAATGCCATTTGATCAATCGTTACAATCTTCCCGTTATGTGGAAAGCATATAACGC
Organism: Pseudotsuga menziesii; assembly: GCA_001517045.1. Lineage (NCBI taxonomy): Eukaryota > Viridiplantae > Streptophyta > Pinopsida > Pinales > Pinaceae > Pseudotsuga > Pseudotsuga menziesii. The sequence goes on along the minus strand of LPNX010209189.1, from coordinate 227,876 downwards.
AGAACAAGGAAGAAGCAACAGCTTGCATACTATACATCCAGTTCCTACCCAGCAAGAGATTGTAGTCAAGGGGCGCATCAACCACCTCAACCTCTATCGCAATGGCCTTCCCCCCCAAACGGAATTTAAGGGAAGGAAGGATGCCGTGCGGCCTAAAAGATCTCCCATCAAACGCAGTTAACATAGTCGCTAATTTAGACAGCTCAGGAGAACCTAGACCCTTCCAGCAGGACAAAGACATCATAGAAGCCACAGCGCCCTCGTCAATCACTGTACGCTTGACTATCATATTAAGACATTCTACGTGCACCAAAAGAGACACATAGTAGGGCAAGCAAGGCTGGAGTCCTACGGTTCCAAATTTGATCACCGAGGAAGAATCATCTCCGTTCACACCAAGGGCAGAAAGCAATGCCTTCCTTTGCGAAGGACAACTCTAAAGCACTTCCAATGCAGACATCACACAAGGAGTGTGGCCCAAATCCTCGACAACTGAATAATTTTGGGCAACTCGGGCATTTGGATTATGCCCCAAAGGCTTAAAGACTCCCTTAGGAATGCAAGGTGCAGCCTCAGGTTTATCCGCAGGTTTCTCAATACGCAAAGGGGACCCTGGTGGATCAGGCTCTTTGCCTGGGCTGGGTTGTGACGAACTATAATCTTTCGCACGAGTCACAACCTTGGCAGCACAGACCATGTTAATGCACCCACGAGCACTAGTTTCTGGTGGATCATTCTCACTAGACTGGTCATGGGACTTTGAGTTCATATTCTGGTGATGCGGTAAAGGGTTTGTTAGCATAGCTGGGCCTTGTGCTAAGAATCTCGAAGCTTCATCAATCCGAGGGCACAAGTAAGTGAGGTGATCTTCCTTACACAACTTGCAAGGGAACTTAACCTTACATTTAGCTTGCTTGTCCCCCCCAGCATTTCTACCGTTCTTGTCATTATTGGTAGCATTCTCATTCTTATTCCCACCCTTTCGATTATTATTTTTACCCTTTTTTCTATTTCGTCCGGGCTGTTGGTTACCCTTTTGGTCCGACGATTGCACAGAAAGTACATTCGTCATTTGGGCGGGTTGAAATGAAGCCGTAGCTTGTCCCAAAGCAGATTGGTTGATTGACAACTGACCAATTTGTTTTGCAACCGAATCCACAGGTTTCGCACTTGCACAACCCACAATGCCATCGGCATGTGGTCCAGGTTTGACCTTGGGATCAAAACTGGAATGAGGAGAGTTGGGAATAATCTCATACAACAAACCAGACTGAGCATAGATCAAGTCTAGTTCATGAGCCCTAAAAATCGCTTGTTCCTCATTCTGCACTCCGGATGTGGAAACATCCTTCTCTATATATGGCAATAACGATTTGAGGAACCACTAAAGAAGGAACTCTAGCGGTATAAAGGATTTAATTAATCTCTTCCGTCTACGCCACTCCTGAATATGATCAAAAATATGGGTGGCTTTATCTTGCTAAAATGTCGACAAGAGTTCAGTATCAACGTCATAGCACACTGGTAGCTGGAAGTGATTAAGAAAAGTCATCGCAAGGTCGTCGAACAAAGTAAAAGCACCCCTAGGTAACTCTATATACCATTTCGCAGCAAGCCCTGTGAGGGTGCGTTGAAATTGTCTCAAGCAGACTGAGTCCTAATGTAATGAATTCGAAGAGCACCATAGGTGAAACGTAGTAATGTGTTCACTCCGATCCTCTCCCGGTTTTCCTTCGAACTTAGGTATGTCCGAAGGAAGCTTGGTAGGGATAGCCAGCCAAGCCGAGTCATGAGCCATAGGATCGTTCGTAAGTCTCAATAAGTCAGGAAGATTAAGTGTCACGAGGAAAGGGAGCCTAGGATGATGAGGTCTATGGACCGCTCCCTAGTTCATATAAGATTGATTACCACCATGGCCTTGGCCATAGTGACCTCCTCCCATATGACCCGTATAGGGTGGCGTGGAAGCACCATAATGAGGTGGACCTTGACTAGTAGGAGCTACAAAGCCGTAATTAGGAGAGTAAGCAGGTTGTTGATACCCGCCTCCATAAGGTGAAGAAACCTGTCCATATTGTGTCCCATAATAAGGTCCATAGGTCATCGCATGCTATGCCCCATGAGACACTCCATAGGTAGGAAGATAGGTTCCGGACGTAGGAATGTACATACTGGAAGTAGGGATATATGCCGCGGAACTAGCAATCTGACCTCTAGAAGCATGAACATAGCCTCCCGAAGCAATGGGCGGTATGTAAACTTGAGACACAATTGGTCTAGTAACCGTAGTACGGACCTGACTCGTAGCCATGTGCCGACTCGAAGGACCACGTGAATAAGGTGGAGGATGTACATTTGAAGAACTAGGAACCGAGGACAAAGGAATCTGAGTAATAATATATGTACTACCGCCTACTGTCACTCGTCTCGGGTCTGGTATCCTAATAGGATCACTAACTCTAGACCTAGGAGGGATATAAGATGTAGCTTCCACCACTGGGACGGAAGGTGCAATGTGACTAGTGCTCCCAAACCTCTCCGCAAGGTAAGGAATGGGATTGCCCCTAGGCATAGTGCTAGGCTCAAAGTCAGATTTGACATGAAATGTCAAATCATTCATAAAACCAGCCATACCATAACTACCATAGCTAGTAGTGGCGGGTTCAAAGTGAGTCTCGGCGTCCTCCGGCATGCCATACCGGTAACGCGTCAAAGGGGAATCAGCCCTAGAGTGATTAGGTCTATCATGCATGGCTCCTATCTTGGAAATCACAGGACCAAACTCAGCTAGGTCGGGTGAAGGATCGTAAGTAGGAGTAAATTCCCCATCATCTACACGAATGGGAAGAGGTGGTTCAGGAAGACGTTCTGAAGAATACCCCATGGTGTGTGAATCAATGTGTGACATAGTCCGCCTGGACTGTCTAGGTCTCTCTCCCAAAGGAGGACGAGAAGTAGAAGGTGGAAGTCCTGTTAAACGACGAGAATGGCGTGGAACCGCACCCGAATCCACAATGACTCAAAAAAAATAGTAAAGACTCTCTATTTACGCAAACTCTAGGCCAACTAGCGTGCATAGAGCAATCACTAACAAAATCTAAATCCAAATGCAAGCAAACAAGGGCTGGATAAGTGAGCTCCCAAATGAAGCAGGTATGTCTCGCCTAGGAGAGGCTTGACACTCCCATACACAACAAGCAGAGGTACGTAACCAATTATTGTGGCCCTCATCTTCAACGCGTAAAGCGACTGTGCTGTCCGACCCCAACCTGGTCGGGACACCCATGAAATAACCTCTACAAGTACCCCCTCGATATCCTAGGTAAGGCCACTAAGGTCACCTCAATATAATCAATGCTTAGGCGGACAGTCGCAGGCGGGATTGACCGTATGGGTAGGGGAGCAAATCCCGAAACTCTCGAAAGAGCCCCCAGATACGAATACAATCCTGGAAATATCTTCGATGCTACTCAGTTATGACTAGGGGTCATCCCAATCAATAACCGCTCACACTGCCTCGTTCTTAACTCCCGTTTGAGAGGAGGATCCTGAGAACAATGGTTATACCAAGGATTTCACACACTCACCTGGACAGACACCTAGATGTTGTTGTTTAGTGATCTTGGAGAATTGACTTACAATGAACTATTCCAAGATCCTAAAACCTAAGCTTGTTGGTGCACCCTAGAAAAGAAAAGAGTGTAATTCATTTTATTTAGCGTTGATTTTAGTTGGCTTTATTACTCAAAAATAGGATATGGTCGTGCAACTAGTGGTGTTATGACGCAATAAGAAGTAAAATGCACACCTAAACATCATGGAAAATGCATTGTGTCCATGAAAACAGGGTATGCTACTACATGAAATGCACAATTCTTCTTCAAATGAAAGCAAATTTTCCTATATGAAGACCTAACTAGTACTCCAAAGCAAATCTAGATCTAGTGCAAGTACAATGCAAAATGCAAAATGCAATGCATGATGATAAGAAAATGTTTTTGGATTTTTTGAAAATAAAAGAGATGCAAAAAGAAAAAGAATGATTCTACCACCCTCAGACTCTGCAAGCACACATAAACAACATTCAAGCAAAGCACTAGGGTAAAAGAACTCTAATGCACTAATCTCAAACAAAAAATTAAAAATGCCATGACAAGAACTTTCCTAAAAAAAAAAATTAGGCTAAAAAAAAACGTTTCTGGTCAGAAACAGAGGTCTAAACAGACTCAAGCAATGCCAAAGGAGACTCAGCAACTATCAGAATTCACCCAGCAACCAATAATATTCCACAGAAAGGACAAAAAAAAGGGTATACACGACTGTTCGCAGTAAACCCACGTGTATACGCGGAAATCGCAAAGGAAACCGCGTGTATACGCGACTGTAAATCAAAAACCCACGTACAGGAAGAAAAGGTGCATAAAACCAAGGCAAACAGGCAGGCTGATACAGACTTCACACCAATCAGACTCTACCAGGCATACATACCCCCAGACCCAACACAGAAACAAGAGAGAAAGAGAAATTCAAATACATTGAATGCCGAGAAATCAACCCCCAAAGGACAACTACTAGGAACTCCCCAGCGGAGTCACCAATTCTGTTATGGAGAGAAATTCCTATGGCTTGGGGTACCACAACAGGCAGCTTGACTCCAAAAATCAATCTTTTCCAATATGCAATAGAAATTAAATGTCTAACACTAAAGGATCAGACCTCGTACCTTATTCCGGACGGTTGAAGTACATCCCCGTTGAGCTTTCCAATCTTCAGCTTGAATTGCTATATTACTTCCTCAACAACAAGTAAACAATACAAGCATACTATATATCATGGTGTTAAATCTATTCTAGCATATATAATCAATAATGTAAAAGCATTTGACATATTCCCATGGATAAAATATTCATTCAAATACACATCATTGGACAAGAAAAGATATTTCTATTAATATAAATCAGAGATTACAAGATAGATACAACCTCTGACGGCACGTCTGCGAACCGGAGAAACTGAATCCCCCACTTGGGCCTCCACCACTTCAATCCTCCATCTCTCGATAGCAAGCTCACAAGCAAAAGGCAAGCTTGGGAAGAACACAAAAGTGCTCCAAGGGACAAAGGGATGCAGACTCAAGCATAAGTTCCGGCAACAATGGACTATATTTTCTTTGCTCTCAATTCTCTCTTCTGCTTTCAATGTACCAAGGGGTTCCTTATATAGCTTTCAAAGGGATAAAGAAATGTCGAATCCGAGCGATCTCAAGGCATATGGAAGGCCAGGAGTCAAATGAGTCAGATCCATGTCAAGGAAAACTCCAAAAGGATTTGGATTATGCACACATCCCGATGTATGCGGTTATATGGGTCAAACCCGCGTATGTACGCGGTTATAGGTTTAAAATCTGTGTATATCATTTTTCATATGTTTGTAGGGATGATCAAGGAAACATCAAAAGACAAAAAGTGGTCCTTAGGGGCTAATGAGTCTGCAGCGGGACAGGGGAAGGCCATACAATGTGTGATTCACCTAGAGTGGTGAAATCCGCTATCTCTCTCTCTCACACACACATCCCTATGTCTCCCCTTACCACTAACACCCCCTAACCTATCTCTTTCACACACACACATCCCTTGAGTTTTAAAACAATATAGTTAGGTTGAAGAGAGGGGGATGTTAAGGCGCTAAGACTTAGTGAGTGCTTGTTAATTCCCCCTAAACATTGAATGATCCCTTAGTCATGGAACTACCTTTTTAAATGCTCCTAAATGTTGTTCGAGCAAACACGCACTCATTTTATGTGGTTAAAACGTGCTCCCATTTTTGTTAACAATAACGAGTGCGTGTTTTGTCTCAATATAAACAACAACAATCCCTATCCAAGAAACACTCTATCATATTTCACGCAAGTTTCATAGTCTGCATGCAATTTCAAGTTGCAAACAGTGCATTCATTCTCTTCTTCACCATATTATCACACAATTTTTTTTTTTGACATCAAGCATCTCCATCACAAGTGTCTAAGTATTTCTTGGAGCATGGTATACATTGAGGAACAAGAAAGAAAGAATTAATTGAGTAAGAAAGAAACCAAGCTTGGGGAATAACCCATTGAGGAGCACCATTATTTTTCTTGCAATTGAGGAGCTAGAAAAGGAAACATTAACTTGGTCATTGTGGTGGATCATGTAGACACAATTGAGCAAGAAAGAAACCAATTTTGGGAAATATCCCATTGAGGAGCACCATAGAGCATCTCCACCATTTTTTTTCTTGCAATTGAGGAGCTAGCAAAGGAAACATTAACTTGGTCATTGTGGTGGAGTATGTAGATACAATTGAGAAAGAAAGAAACGAAGCTTGTGGAATCTCCCATTGAGGAGCACCATAGAGCATCTCTACCATTGTTTTTCTTGCAATTGAGGAGCTAGCAAAGGAAACATTATTCCCAATATTCCCCCTAACTTGAGTATCTAGACACAATTGAGAAAGAAAGAAACCATGCTTGGGGAGTCTCCCATTGAAGTCTCCACCTTTTTTTTATTGAATTTGAGGATCTAGCAAAGGCAACCTTCCTCCCAATATTCCCCTTAATTTGAGTATCTAGACACAATTGAGCAAGAAAGAAACCAAGCTTAGGGAGTCTCCCATTAAGGAGTGCCATTTTTTTCTTGCATTTGAGGAGCATCAAAGAAAATATTTCATTGGTCATTGTGGTGGAGTATCTAGAAACTTGATTGTTCAAGAAAGAAACCAAGCTTGGGTAATCTCCCATTGAGGAGAACCATATATCATTGATCATTGTGGTGATGGCAAACTCACGCAATCGAGAAAGAAAATCAGCAATGAAGAGGATACCCAATGAAATCCTTGAAGAAATTAGAGAAAAGAAATGAAATGACATGACCAATCGAAGACGCTCTATGGACACTAAACCAATTTTGGTTATTGAGGATGTCACAGTTCTTCCTACCAATCCACATCAAGAAATACAAAAGCATTCGCTCAAGGGGCCTTCGGTCTCCATATCAGTTCAAGAATGAGCACCGCATGGCACTGATCAAGGAGTAAAATTTAGGTGCATATCAAGGCCACCTAAAACCTTTGTAGATTTAATTGGAAGTGGGTATACAAGTGACGAAGTTAGAGAGACATTGTATGCTAACTGCATGTTCGAAGAAGACAATGTTGTTCAGACCACCCAGGAGGATTTCCAATTTCCATCGGCCGACCGACAGAAAGAGACAGAAGGACATGAAGCTCATGTTCAAACACTAGACCAACCAGGTGATATGGTATAGGGTTCAGTTCCAACCTCCCTACCTCCATTAGCAAATTCACACCGAAGAACTCCAAAACGTATATAGATCGATGTAAGTCTCATTGGTTCGCTTGAAGGTACGCTGTCTAAACGCAGTATTTCATATCAATCTCAACAGATACTTGTCAACTATTTTGATTCTAAATGTGATGGAGATAAATTTAGATTACTTATATCGTTGTTAAAATCTAGGTCTATGACTATTTTTAGGAGAAACTTAAGGATAAAGATGATAAACAATTCCGAACCGAGTTCTCATGTTGTCAAAATTTTGGTAGATGCATTTAGTACTATTGGAAATAAATCTTGTTCAAAGGATCACAATGCAGCTCGTTGTGTGTTGTCACAATCAATCGTGAACAAAAGCACCAGGGCTCTTCGACTTCTTAAGCCTACAACCAAACTTGTAGGATTGGATGTCAAAGCACTTTGTAGGTATTGTTCTAGAAGATAACAACTTGAATCTGATCAAACAGATGTCTGGTCCTTCATTGGTAGGTTTCCACACTCCGATATGAAGGTCATTGATGCGGTCAAGGGACTGATGCAGGAGTTTTGGCGTGACAATAGTAGAACTTCATCCAACCAAAAATATGTACTAAAATTGAGAATGGGTTCAAGGGATCATGAGCCCCACATTAAACATTTTCTTGACATGACACAAACAGTATTATATGAGACATTTAGACATGAACATAATGAACTTAACTTGGGCCAAAGATCCTTCTAGAAATGCAAACCATGGTATGTTAAAATAAATACAACTCGTAACACATGTTGTTGTCGATATCACATTGAGTACGGTTATTATTATGACACACATATACATATATTGTGTGTATTGCATAACACTCTTGTGCAGGAATGCTCAACTACATTGCCATCGACATCATCTAGAGACTTTATTCATAGCGTTTTGTGTAGAAGGACAGAAGGTTGCACATTTTATCAAAGGCCTTGCGTAGATGGGACATGCCCAAGGTGTGGTGGAATGGAATTTTTGGACAAATGCATACATGTGACTAATGAGCATGAACTTGGGAGACCTGAAGTGAACTTGCAGTCATTCAAATATGTCACATATGATATCGGTGGAGGGAATGAAAGAAAAAAAAATACAATTGGTCACCTCTCAGGTTAGTAACCAGTTCCTGAATAGTATTTTTTTTCTTCATGTATTTCTACTTCATATATGTAACAACCTATTGATCTATACATCTTTATTGTTGATGTACTAGGTACTGGTTTGAAACTTCATGGAGGAATTCTTTGAAAAGACACAACAGTATATAAAGCATGTACATGTGGCTTGTTGGCAAGATGAATAGTTTAGAACGTGAAAGGATACATTTCCTATTAGAACTATATTATTAGTGATCGATTTTGTGGAAAACTACACTCTTCAACCATAGAACGAGATTTAGATTCAATATTATCACTCAGATAAGGCCATCATAATGGTCCATATCACCTATAGACATGGGGAAGATAGTACTGAAGAGAAAAGGGTTATATTGAAGGAGTATCACTTTTACATAAGTGATGACAGGTGTCATGACTTGGATTTTATGCAACATAGCTTCCAATTGTTCCACAATCACCTAGATGATAACAATATATACATGGAACAACCTTGGATTTGGTCTGATGGTTGTGCAAGGTAATTCAAAAATTCCCGTGTCTTCCATTGGTTTTGTATTTTCCACAAGAGGCACAAGGTGCCACATATTTGGAACTATTTTGAGACCAGACATGAAAAGGGGGAACATGATGGAGTAGGTGCATGCATCAAAACTACATTACGTAGGCAAGAGATGAAATTCACAACTATTTCGCTCATCTAGGATGCAAATACCATTGTTGTTAGTTTTTCAACATTTAAGCTAGCATTATGACAAGATCTTTTCACTTA
>LPNX010209189.1:179487-215290 GCA_001517045.1 Pseudotsuga menziesii | reverse complement strand
TCTCTTTTGGAATATGTATGTACACTGGACAGCCGAATATTCTGAGATGGCTGACTTCTGGTTTCTTGCCGGAGAAGACTTCTTCAGGAGTCTTATTTTCGAGCACTCTATGTGGAGTACGGTTCTGTACATACACTGCTGTTCTAGCAGCTTCAGCCCAAAGATGCATAGGTATATCTTGATCATGAAGCATGGCTCTTGCAGCTTCCATGATAGTTATGTTCTTCCGTTCTGCAACCCCATTCTGTTGAGGATTATAAGGAGTGGACAACTCCCTCTTAATCCCTGATTCCTTGCATAGCTCTTTGAATTCATTTGAAGTGAATTCTCCACCATTATCTGATCTAATGGTCTTGATCTTCTTTTCAGTATGGTTCTCGATCAAGGCTTTAAATTCCTTTAACTTGCCGAATACTTCATCTTTGTTCTTCATAAAATAAATCCATGTTTTTCTAGAAAAATCATCAATAAAAGAAACATAGTATGCATACCCGCTTAGTGAGTTTGATGACATTGGACCGCACACATCAGAATGGATGATTTCTAGAATTCTTTTGGCTTTGCTTTCGCTGCTAGGAAATGTCTTCTTTGTATTCTTCCCTTTCGCACATCCTTTGCAAATTCCATCATGCTTTGCTTGGAATTCTGGAAGACCTTCAACAGCTTTGCTTGCAATAGGCAGTGCTCTGTAATGCACATGTGCAAGCCTTCTATGCCAAAGCTCATTTGGCTCAACTGAATCATGCATCAAGGCTTGTTCTGGATGTCCCTTCAATTTGTACAAACCTCCTTCTTGTTCCCCAATCACTACTGCATCATCAATTGCTTTCCTTTTGGCCACATGATGACTTGACCATCTATGAATGCAACCCGCATTCCTTTTGCATCCAATGCTGAAATGGATAGAAGATTCTTATTAAGTCCTGGAACAAACAATACTTCTTTCATTATTAGAGACTTACCAGAGTCCAGCTTGTAAGAAGATTCCCCACTACCTTTTATTGGATATTGGTAGTCATCTCCTAGTTTCACCTTGTGAGGTGATTCATGTTCTGACAATCTCACAAAAGATTCCTTGAATCCCGTCATATGTTTGGAGGCTCCGCTATCTATAAGCCAATCATCACTACCATGAGTAATGTTACCTGTAAGAGCTGATATCAAAACATATTCATCCTCGCTTGAAGAATCTTCACTTTCATATCTGGATTTCTTCTTGGATGGTTCATCATCCTCTGCAGCATGAGCATGATGTCTTCTTTTGCTCCCCTTCTTTTTATGAAGGTGACTTTTGTTGTTAGGACAGTCTTTTGCAAAGTGTCCTATCTCATCACATGTATAACATCTTAATCTAGATAGATCTCTTTTAGGATGAGAGTTCTTACCTTTGGGGTAATGATGTTTTCTTCTTTCCTTCTTGGAGTGAGCTGTGAGGGCTTGATCTTCATTTCCCATCTTCTCTTCTCTTGCTGCTATTCGAGATTATTCTTGAGAACATTCTTCCCATAGCCTACTGAATTTGATCAACTTCTTTCTAGCACAGATTCCTTGAATGAAGGCATCCCATGACCTAGGGAGGCCATTCAAAGTAGTCATGACAATCTCTGCATTTTCCACTTCTTCACCAACAGCTTCTAATTGTTCTTTGATTTGAGAGACCCTTGTAAAGTATGACTGGATAGATTCTGCATTCTGGATCTTCACATTCTTCAATTGGTTCCTCAAGGTCATCTTCCGATTTATGTTCTTTCCTTCAAACAAATTTGTTAGGGCATCAAACATAGCTTTAGGTGTCTTGAGAGAGGACACCTGAGGGATAAGATGATCCTTAATAGAATCAGCAATGATCCTCTTTGCCATAACCATCTTCTTCTTATGGAGAGATTTTTCCTCATCTCCCTCTGGAACTGGAACCTCCTCATCGATGTAGGAGTCTAGTTCATTCTCTTCCAGGACCAGGGAGATTCTATACTTCCAAGCTCGGAAATTATCAGCCCCCTCAAGCTTTTCATCAAGCTTGGTATAATGAGACATCTTTAAATAAGAACCTCAAATGGAAATACAAAAGATTTAGATCTTACCAGGTTCAAGATGTCAAATCTGAAGCTTGAGCTGAAATCCTGCAAAGCTGGTTCAGGAGCAACTAGGGTTTTGCTTTTCTGGAGTTATATCCACCCAATTGCCTTCAAACTTGTTCCTAACTTCGATTTTGGATAGGAGAACAATCCAGGCTTGGTCCCACTGAAAAATTCCTCTTCAATAAAAAGCCCTAATTTCCGGCCCCAGTGACAAGTCCAAAACTGAAAATCCTCCGAATTGAATTCTGTTTCGACAGAAAGATGCGCCCTAGGGAGGAGAGTAATTCCACCTTAATTTTGCTGAAAAATAGGGGAGAAAGGTCCACAAACAAGGAATCCCTAGCTTCCGCAGCTGCACAGTGTCTTCTTCTCAGGTTAGCTCTGATACCATGTTAGTTTTTCAACATTTAAGCTAGCATTATGACAAGATCTTTTCACTGAGAGAATAACAAGCACAGCAATCACATAAGCACATCAAGAAACAAGAGACACAAATATTTTGGGAGGGGAAACCACAAATGGAGAAAACCCCTCAACTTCCTCTAAGATAGTATCACCACAAGATGTGATCCCAAAACAGTAAGATGACCTCCCAACACAATAGCAGCCTTCTGTCTTCTGTCAAGCCAAAGAATTTCCTTCTCCAAAAGTGCGCCACACTTGAGAGAGCAAGAGAGCTAAGTCACAAGTGATAAATAGAGAGACACACACTCTCTATTTATATTAGTCCGTTCACTTAAGTTGCCATTTCACACGTAGGCTCGACCTAATAATTATTACTCGAGCCTACACCTTAATTAGTGTATAATAACTCAAGTGCCCCTAAACTGTGGGGACTTACCTAATGACTTGATATGACTTGTTTACATTATTAAACCTCCCGATCGGGACATCGGGGCATAACCACATGACTCAAATACATAATAGAAACATCCCGGAATGAACATCGGGTAACAATACATATGATACATAGAAGAATACATTCCGAAGTTACATATACATCAACAATTGTTGCATGGTGTTCTTCAATGATGGGGCAGGGAGCCAGAAGGAAAGAAGACCAATCATCTCAAAAATCACATGTACATACATATTTTTGGGAGGTATTCGATGTAGATCGATCACACCTATATGAGTGCAAGACCATCCAAGGAACTCATGCATTCCATTCAGTTAGAATGTCATACAATGCTATAGTTGGAATGTGGACAAGGAAACTCTCTTGTGTTTTTTATCCATGTAACAGTGGTGAACGGGACAACTGTGAATCCACAGATTGGGTTGACAACTGGGGTCGTGTATCACTCCCCATTGGTCGACAAATAATTGCATAATTATCACAATTGGAGGAGGGCTAGTCGATTATTTCACATGACTATGACCACATTTTAGATCTTGTACAACCAGGTTCGACTATTATGTCGATAACGTTGAAATGTTTGACGACTAGTTGTGTTTAGTTAGATGATTCCTAGGTCTGCACTTTATTTTATGGAGGGCACATATACACAGTGATTTCCCCGAGAGGCAATTAATGGGACATTGACTACTGGCTAGCACGTTGCTTGGATGGGAAGCAGACCCTCATTGTCTCATTAAGCGACTAAGAGGGAAATGATTTTCCAATTGGGTCGATGGTTATCAAAGGAGAATATTTGACACAGGTTTCCCACGCACGAAAGAAAAAAGGTTATGTATTTGAATATTATAGACCAGGTAAAATTGTATACCATTATACAAACTTAGTTATTGGAACAAACCTCTAGCTGCAAACAATGCCAAGGAAGAACTCATCAAAGTCACGATACTTGTTGCCTTACTCCGAGCATGAGAGGCTAAAGGATATCATTTCTATTAGAGGTGATCCCGATGGTCTAGTAGAATGACCACAGGTAGGTAGTCAAGTTAATTGGTTTCATGGTCTCATTGATTATTTATAGCTTGATAGATTAATCGCTTGATAGATTGATAAATGGAATAGACTTCTACAACTTGATAAATTGCACAAGCTTCATCATGGATTTGTTGTATTATATTCATACTTACATGACGCATGCCATATAACCCAAGACCATTATCTAGAACTCTATCTGTGATATGTCTATTGCATTTACCTTGGATCTCGAAGTTGGTCCTATAAGGACATCTCCTTGAATCTAATAATTTGTCCCTGAAAGCCTGTAGGAGGTGGGATTCAACATGCCATAGAATGATGGTCGTTGCTCAGATCAAGGAACCGTTGACTCTGTTGTATTCAGGACATAGGGACAGTGCTAGGGGTGGCCCTCAACTCTGGTTCCATGGAAAAGGGATCATATTTTAGGTCAATTTTGGAAACTAGGGTTTTCTTAGTAAGGGAATGTGAAATTTTTGCACATAGGGCTCAGCTTTGCAAATTTCTCGACCATGAACATGTGGCTAGTGTTCACACATGGAAATTTCCTAAACACACTTGGATGACCCACCAAAACCCCGTTTTGATGCACAGTTTCCATTCTATGCGCAAGGTACGGATTCAATGGGTGTCCCTAAAAGCCTGTAGGAGGTGGGCTTCAATGTGCCATAGAATGATGTTCGTGGCTCGGATCGACGAACTGTAGACTCTGTTGGATTTAGGACATCAAGATAGTTCTAGGGGTGGCCCTATACTCTAGGTCCATAGATAAGGGATCTTGTTTGAAGTCAATTTTGGAAACTAGGGTTTTTGCTCAGTAAGGGTATGTGAAATTTTTGCACATAGGGGTCAGCATTGCGAATTCCCTGACCATGAACATGTGGATAGCATTCCCACATGGAACCTATGTAAACATTCTTTCATGACCCATCAGAAACCACTTTTTGATGCATGGTTTCCATTCTATGCCCCAGGTAGGGATTGAACATGTGTCTCTGAAATCCTGTAGGAGGTGGGATTCAACGTGCCATAGAATGATGGTCGTGGCTCGAATCGATGAACTGTTGACTTTTTTGGATTCAGGACATCAAGATAGTGCTAGGGGTGGCCCTCTACTCTGGTTTCATGGATAAGGGATCATTTTTAGGTCAATTTTGGAAACAAGGGTTTTACTTAGTAAGGGAATGTGAAATTTTTGCATATATGGGTCAGCTTTACAAATTCCTTGACTGTGAATTTGCGGCTACCGTTCCCACATAGAACCTGCATAAGCACACTTGCATGATCCATCGGAACCCCATTTTAATGCACGATTTCCATTCTATCCCCTGGGTAGGGATTCAACTGGTGTCCTTGAAAGCCTGTAGGAGGCAGGATTCAACGTGACATAGAATGATGGTCGTGGTTCAGATCGATGAACCATCGACTCCGTTGGATTCAGGACATTAATATAGTTCTAGGAGTGTCCCTCTACTCTAGTTCCATGGACAAGGGATTATTTTTTAGGTCAATTTTGGAAACTAGGGTTTTGCTCAATAAGGGAATGTGACATTTTTTCACATAGGGGTCAGCTTTGCAAATTCCTTGATCATGAACATGTTTTTAGTGTTCCCCGATGAAAATTTCATAAACACACTTGCATGACCCACTGAAACACTATTTTAATGCACAGTTTCCATTCTATGCCTCGTGTAGGGATTCAACAGGTGTCCCTCAAAGCTTGTAGGAGGTGGGCTTCAATGTGCCATAGAATGATGGTCGTGGCTCAAATAAATGAAATATCAACTCTGTTGTATTTAGGAAAATGGGATAGTGCTAGGGGTAGCCCTCTACTCTAGGTCCAAGGACAATGGATTGTTTTCTAGGTCAATTTTGGAAACTAGGGTTTTTCTCATAAGGGAATGCAAAATTTTTGCACATAGGGGCTAGCTTTGCAAATTCCTTGACTGTCAATGTGTGGCTATATTTCCCACATGAAACCTCCCTAATCATACTTGCATGACCCACTGAAACCCTGATTTGATGCACGGTTTCCATTCTATTCCCTTGGTAGGGATTCAACAGGTGTCCCTGAAATCTCGTAGGAGGTGGAATTCAACGTGCCATAGAATGATGGTCATGGCTTAGATCAATGAACCGTCAAATCCATTGGATATCACGATAGTGCTAGGGGTGGCCCTCTACTTTGGGTCCATGGAAAAGGGATCATTTTTTAGGTCAATTTTGGAAACTAGAGCTTTGCTCAGTAAGGGAATGTGAAATGTTTGCACACAGGGGTCAGCTTTGAAAATTCCTAGACCGTGAATGTGTGGCTAGAATTCCCATATGGAACCTCCCTAAACATGCTTGCATGACCCACTAGAACCTTGTTTTGATGTACAGTTTCTATTCTATGCCCTAGGTAGGGATTCAATACGTGTCCCTGAAATCCTGTAGGAGGTGGGCTTCAACGTGCCATAGAATGATGGCCGTGGCTCGGATCGATGAACTGTCAAATCCGTTTGATTCAGGACATCAAGATAATGCTAGGGGTGGCCCTTTACTCTAGGTACATGGACAAGCGATAAATGCTTTAGATCAATTTTGGAAAATAGGGTTTTGCTGAGTAAGGGAATGCAAAATTTTTGCACATAGGGGTCAACTTTGCAAATTCCTCACCGTGAACATGTGGCTAGTGTTCCCACATGGAACCTTCCTAAACACACTTTCATGACTTACAAGAACCTCGTTTTGATGCACTATTTCCATTCGATGCCCCGAATAAGGATTCAACATGTGTCCCTCAAATCCTGTAGGAGGTGGCTTCAACGTGCCATAGAATTATGGTCGTGGCTTGGATCGATGAACCATTGACTCCGTTGGATTCAGGACATTAGGATAGTGATAGGGGTGGTCCTCTACTCTAGTTCCATTGACAAGGGATCCTGTTTTAGGTCAATTTTAGAAACTAGGGTTTTGTTGAGTAAGGGAATGTGAAATGTTTGCACATAGGGGTCAGTTTTGTAAATTCCTCGACCGTGAACGCATGGATAGCATTCCCACATGGAACCTACATAAAAACACTTGCATGACCCATTGAAACCCCATTTTGATGCACGGTTTCCATTCTATGCCTTGGGTAGGGATTCAACATGTGTCCCTAAAATCCTATAGGAGGTGGGATTCAACGTGCCATAGAATGATGACCATGGCTCAGATGATGAAATGGATACTCCGTTGGATTCACTACATTAGGATAGTGCTAGGGATGGTCCTCTACTCTCGTTCCATGGACAAGGGATCCTCTTTTAGGTCAATTTTGGAAACTAGGGTTTTTCTTAGCAAGGGAATGTGAAATTTTTGCACATAGGGGTCAACTTTGCAAATTCCTTGACCGTGAACGTGTGGCTAACCAGAACCTCATTTCGATGCACGGTTTCCATTATATACCCCAGGTAGGGATTCAACAGGTTTCCTTGAAAGCCTATAGGAGGTGGGCTTATATGTTGATGGCTTGTGTTTGATCGATATCACAAAGAAGAAAGGATACCCACAATAGTGTGTGACGCATAATTGGAAAGAAGTATTAATTGGTATCCATTTGAAGGTGAGTGTAGATATTGCCCTCTTGAAAAATAATTGTTGCAAACTATTGTTCCAGGTGTAGATTTTGAGAATTTTGTGACTTGATGTGAGGTGTTGAACTTGACTTATTTCCCATCATTGTCAAGCAAGAAATATTATCTATTTTTGTTTTCATCAAGACAAAAGGAGTTGTCAATATCTATGTGGAGGTGAATTGATCTTAGGATCTCATATCATTCATGAGACTGGAAATTTGAAAGAAGGTTGTTTCCATATTAATTTAGCCTGGTCATCTAAGAGATGTGAGCATTTGTGCGATTAAATGCAGGAGGAGACAATGCCATTACGTCAGTAACCATGTAATGGAACATGTTTATGTTTAGAAACAAGTGGCCAACCTATTACGCCATTATTACAAAATATATATCTTCACACTACAAATATTTAGAATAATACTCCATAAACATAAATTTATAAAACAAGATTCAGAATAGTACTTCTCCAATAAATTTAAACTATAATAAAATCACACATAATTTTCCTCTCTTCCAAAGTTGTTCCTTGAGGCGATTCATCAAATGCCATGTACATTAACAAATTGATAAAATAATGTGCAGGATGTACATAATGTGCAGGATATAATCATAACCATTATTTTGAATCAACCTTATACTCGGATAATTTTAGGTTTGATGTGTATCCCATGTATTCCTTAGATGAAAGACATCATGCCAAACACCAATTTCATTTATGTAGACCACACAGGTGCATCACTTAGGTGTGTCAACTTCATGCATCCTTTAAAATTTTGTTAGGTTGTTATGTGGGTAAGGTGCTTTTGTATTTCACTTAGTTGGATCGGTTTCTTAGATGTGTTGGGTGCTTATTGAAAGTTTTTCTCAATTTTCAACCACCAGTTTAAATGTCAAAATTTTCACTGTTTAATTCCCAACCCATATTTAATGAAGGCTGGAAATTACACAATATTTCAGACCACTAAAAACACCATTGAACTCACATTTAATGATAGAAAATAAAATATTAAATGCACACCATAAATTTCAAACTCAGATATTTTGGCAAACTTGCCTAGGAAAATCCCACAAGGGGAAAACCTATTGGGAGAGAGAGATTTTTATTTTCATGTAAATTTTACAGCAAAACTCAGAAATTTTCAGACCAACCTATCTCAACCGAAAGAGAAAATTTATGTCTCGTTTTTTGTGCCCAATAGGAAAAAATACAACTCTGATTTTTCTGCTGAAGTTGCCTCGAAAATCGTGCTGATGTACGGACTGTAGGATAGCCATACGAACTTTATGTACATAATATTAGGTATGGAACAACCTTGGGATTCATGCCTACAATAAATTCCTCAAAAATGTGCCCAAATCTACCTTGATTTCTATGCCTGACTTCTGCATCAAAATTTGAGCTCGTACTTGCCTCAAGAAATGTGCCCCTATACGAAATCCATACAGTACTGACAGTTTGCAATAAATGAATCCTCCTCAAAAATAGTGCCCATCTTCCTCCTCGAAATTCATTCCATGCTTGCTGAAACTTTCCTTTCTTGATTTGCATGCAAGAGTAAAAAATACTACTGATGTTATCTTCTTTTGTCTCGTCTCTCTCCTTCTTCACTCTTTTCTCGAAAATGAAAAAGTGAAAGTGTTTTGCCTTCTCTTTCCTTTTTGGTGAAAACCCTAGGGTAAGTGAATGGTCTTCTAATCCAACGGTTGAGATTGGATAAGATGAGTGGATGAGATTAAATGCTCATTAAATCTCATTTAAAATTAATTTCACTCACCTCACTTAAATTTTTCCAAAAAGTGACTTTATTCTATAAAGTCAAATTAAATGCTCATCTCAAGTCATTTAATGCAACGGTCACTTTATTTCCCCCTTTTAAATGACCAAGGCTAAAGTCACCTAGGGGAACACTTTCCTAGGTACAAAAATCAACAATTTTGTGTGTTAGGTATGTTCCATCTTTGTGAATACAATTTAACATTGTATATGCAATTGGATCGCCGTAAAAAAAAATAGTGTGTATATTTTTGTCCTTATGTAATATTGTAATTGTGCATTGTTCTCAAATTTATAACTGATATCTCCATGAAATCTTAAAATCTATCAAAAATTGCGAACATTACACATAGAAACACTCTTGGCCACATGTGTATAATCATACTTAAAAGACTGAACCTGTAACCTAAGACCCCGAACCTATCCCCGAAGATCCTGCTGGCTGAACCACTGAAACTAGAGAACCTGTGCCCATACTGTGTGGTCAAGTAACCCTAGAAACCTATGAACCTATCTGTTGCACTGATGGTACCTGTGAAACTACCTAAGGTGCGGGAACCTATTTTTCTCTCTACTCTGACTCTCTAGACTTCCTGAAGGCCCACTCCTCCTAAAATTTCACTTCCCTCCTCACAAGAACCTTCCTCTGAGAAGGAAGATAAATATAGAAGGCCTTCGAAGTCTCATCATACCCCAAAAATATGCCTCTCTCTACAATGGGGTCAAACTTTGTCCTCTTCTCAGAAGGGACATGAGAGTAAGTCAAACAACCAAATATTGGAAAATGGCTAGCCTCAGGATTCTTTCCTATGAAACTCTCCTCAGGTGTCATGTTCCCCACAACACGATGGGGACTCATGTTTTGAAGATAAACAACTGTACTACATGCTTTTCCCAAAGGAAGAAAGGAAGCGACTTATCATGTAACATAGCTCTAGCTACTCCAACAATAGATCTATTCTTCCTTTCTGCCACTCCATTATGCTCAGGAGTGTATGGAACCGTCAACTTCCTTTGAATGCCCTCCCATATACAATATCCATTGAACTCCTTGGAGGTATACTCACCCTCGTTATCCAATCTAAGAGCCTGTATATTCCTCCCTATATGGTTCTCCACAAGAGATTATAACTCTTGGAACCTCTGCAAGACCTCCTTAGATTTATTTCTCTTCAGGAAGTAGATCCAGGTTTTCCTGGAATGGTCATCGATGAATGTCACATAGTACTTGTAGAGGGGGATACTTGACCTCCTAAATGTCATCATGTAATTATATAGTTTAAAGGATAAATATATATTAACAAATGAGTAGTTGGAGTGGGTACAACCTCTCAAACCTCTCTCATAATGTATAAATAGTAACCAAAGATAATGCAAAGTCGGATTAGATGTCCCTTCCCAATACTTGTCTTTGATGGATGTGTATGAGCGTAATGTATGCTTGAATGGTGTGAAATCCTAGCTTTCAACATCTGGCGTTGTTTTCGTCATATTTTGGCTGGGTGACAGCAGCAGAAAAATAGGAGTTGTTCGAACCTGAAGGAGATCATGAGGATTTGAAGAAAAACTGCAAAGAAAAGATTAAAGATGCTCATGTGATCTTGGATCTAAGAACAAAATTGTTAATAAGCATGCCCATGCTCGAGTAATCTCGAGAGTGTATTCGACATAATGTGCAGCAATATTATTTCTGCTCCTATTGGTATTATTATGGTTGACTTCATCATTATGAAGACTATTCTAAGATCAAAGAAATTATCAAATAAAATTATGGAGGCTCCTCCTTGGGCGTGGCTTCAAGATGTGTAAGTTTGCTGCATGACTTTTATTTTTATTTCACATGAAACTTACTTGTATTTCAAAATATCAGTCTTTTAGCAGTGGGTTTCTATTATTCATAAAAATAATGCCCTTTGCACACGCCGTGATATTATTTCAATAATTCATGTCTACATTCCAACAATGATCCTAAGGAGATGGAAGTGATATATATATTATCAACTGTTGATTTCGTTGGTCTGTAATTTGAAGGGATGAGAAAATATGTTATCGACTTCTATGGTGTCATCTATAGACCACCGTATCTCTGACTTGGACTGATATAGTGTTTACTTGCTCATGTATGAAGAATTGCTGAGGAGGAAAAGAATTTTGAAAAGTTTCATCATATCGACCACTATCCATGGAAGCCAGTCGACCAATCCGAAAGACTCTGACCTTATACCTACCAATTACTCTCTATCTATTACAATTGAATTGAGAAGTGATGTCGATAAAACAATGAACAAATGTGCTAAATTGAGAATTGAACGACCCAGTCGTAGATGGAGAGCCAACCTCCAAATGAAAGGATGATGTTACTTGTAGTTGACTTGATCACAACACGTCCACTTGATATCTCTGTAGTCTGTTTCCAAGAAATTCTATTGATCATGTAGACAATCAGTTTGTCGACCATCATTGTCATGTGTAAATGAAGAATGAATTATTTTACACCTCCCAAAGAGTGATGGTAGCAGTCATTGAAAAAACAAATTGAGCAGCAATTCCATTGGTTGAACATAACAGTCAACACCGGCTATTGAAGAGGATTCTGATTTTATGTCTCTAATCAAGAAATCAAACCGAGCATTCTACTACTATTCAATGATAAATCCATCGATTACATGTGACATGAGCATCTTCCAGATTGATATGAATTCATTTACTTATAGACCACTAATTGTCTGGTGAATTCGACTAATCAACCAATCGGCCCATTATATAACACACATTCAACTACAAAAGGAGAGTCGACTATCCAAGGAGAGCTGAACAAAACTAGCCGTTGGTTGTGAACATCTTGAAGACTATGCCGACTGAATGTATTCGACCACCCTCTTATTGATCATGCAAATCTTTTCTTTCTATAAGATACATGTTGACTTGCTAGCAGAGTGGTTGTCAACTTGTTTTCCCAGTTTTCTTTGGAGATATCAATGCTTACCTGTCAACTAGATTAGTTGACATAACGACCAATAGAGTCATTTCAGTTGCATGATATATTTTGGGTCAACCCTGCCAATGCTCTATTTCACGAAATAATCGACATAGTAATAGGCATGGAAAGGTTGGTTAAATCAATGATCGATATTGCAAAAATATATAAATATGGTGATTGGTCGAGTCCTAGTGTGATGGTCGAAGTTACTTTTGGTCGAGGATATAAAAATCAATGTCGATTATATATATGTCATTGATTATTGTAAAATTGGTCGGTGCCAAATATGGTTGATTTTAAAAGTGTCTATAATTCAAATGTAATTGGAGCTTTGTCAATAAGTCTACATTCGAGTCTATGTTAAGTTGATTAAGTCACAAAATTTTATAAGTGAATCTACTTTAAAGTTTGAAGTCAAGAGGGGGTTAAACGTGAGTTTCTTGTGAGGCAGGTGATCCCCTCCATTTTATGTAAATCAAGTTGGCCTCTTTCCAACCATTGCAAGTCGATTCATGTCAGTCAAAATACAAGTAGTTGATCGCGTCCAAGACCATGCACATGAGAAGAAAACATACAAGCTTGCAAGAAACATAAACTCTCACGGTAGAAGAAGATGATGACGATGGCATTCAAGTAGATATCATTCACCTACACAACAAAGCACTACAATGAAACATGCTGACAATGTGCTTAAGCCCCTCAGTATCAAAATGTTGAAACTGTTCCTCAATTGTGACCTCGAAAATCTAGAAGACAGAGAAATGGAATAGAAATTTGAAGAGCCAAAAGGCCTTGCATGCCTGAACTGATGGAGATTGTGGTCAGATGATCCAGGGTGAGGCTTTAAACAGAAAGACCTCGTTGCGAATAGTCGACTGCCATTGTGAGAGGATGAGACTTCGATGGTCTACTGCCATATTGAATATGGAGGTTGAAGAGTAACCAGTCATAGTAGAAACTTGTACACGTCTGTTTCCTATCAAGATGGCCACTATTGCGGCTGAGTTACCTATGTAGACCGGTATGCATGGTTAATGCATAGTGAGGACTACTTCAGCAGTAGCAAAGACCTGTTGATGCATATTTCGTTGTTCTCTTCAAGATGAAGAAACATTTTGTTTGTGGGGGAGATGTATAGGGGGGCACTTGACATCCTAAATTTCATCATGTAATTATATAGTTTAAAGGATAAATATATATTAACAAATGACTAGTTGGAGCAGGTACAACCGCTCCAACCTCTCTCATAATGTATAGATACTTACCAAAGATAATGCAAAGTCGAATTGGATGTCCCTTCCCAATACTTGTCTTTGATGGCTATGTATGAGCATAATGTATGCTTCAATGGTGTTAAATCCTATATTTCAATAGTACTCATATCCTCTCACAGAATCAGATGACATAGGTCCACAAAAATCAGAATGTATCAAGTCAAGAACCCCTGCTAACATGCTATCACTGCTAGGAAAAGCAGTCTTGGTGTACTTTCCCAAAGCACACCCTCTGCATACCTCACTATGCTTCGTGCCAAACTCTGGAAACCCTGTAACCATAAATCTCAATATACACAAAGCTGGATGATGCAAATGATCCATCCTCCTATGCCACAGCTCACAAAGCTCATTGTCGTTGTTATGTGCCAAGGCATGTTGAGGCTGAAACAAGATCTTGTATAGTTTCCCACATTCGACCCCAATGGTGTAGGAAACCAATGGTCCTGCAGTCTTGGAAAACAGACGCACATGTCCATGTAGGAAGGACACCCCAAGACCCTAATCCTTGATCATGGAAACTGAAACCAATTTCTTCGTCAGCCTAGGTACATACAGTACATCTCTCAAAACCATGGGGCTCATGGACTCCCCCTGAAAGGTAATGGTCCCACGCCTAACTTCTCTGACAACAGAGTCATCTCCCAACACTACCTGCACATCAGTCTCTTCCTGTGAAAGCTCGGAGAAAATCTCTCATGCACCTCATATGGCTCGAAGCTCCATTATCAATATACCATGTGCTAGAAGTGGATGCACTGTAAGAATGGTATGTCAACAAGGAAAAATCCCTTTCACTATCAACATCCACTTTGGTGATGATAGATGCTCTCTCTCTATCAACATGTCTAGTGCAAAGAGAAAAATCTCTCTCAAATATAGCTACAAAATCCTCAACCTTCGTTGAAGTTGTTGTTTGTTGCTGCCTCTTCTTCTTCTTCTACGGACACTTCCTAGCATAGTGCCCTATATTCTGATAATCAAAGCACTTCACAGTGCTCAGATCCTTATTATTTCCATCTTGTTGCTTGTCCCCACCCTTCTTGAATTTCTTCTTCCCCTTTGCTGTCAAATCCACACCCTCCTCATCCTCCCTACTAGTAGAATCATTGTCCTGCACAAGACCCCTCCGAGTCTCCTCCTGAATAAAACCATCACATATCCTATCCCATGTAGGTAAGTTCTCCCTAGATACCAAATCCTCCACAAACACACCCCAAGGCTTTGAAACCCCATTCAAAGTTGTCTGCACTAGCTTTGCATTAGGAACAACCTCCAGCACTGCTGCAAGCTCATCTCTCACCTGAGAAATCCTAGTAAGGTAAGATATCACAACCTCCCCTTTGACCATCTTGATGCTTTTCAACTTCTCCCTCAAAACCATCTTCCTATTCTCGTTTGACCTTTGAAACAATCCGGTCAACGCATCCCACATCTGAAATGCACGGGTCTTACTCGATATGTGACGAATCACATGGTCTTTAATTGCACCTAGGTTTATTATTCTAGCTCTCATGTCCTTCTTGTTGAAGGCGAAAAGTGCTACTGCATCGGTGGTAGGGGGAACAACAATAGGAACTGCGGTAGTGTTATGAACCACCTCATCCCACAACTCATTCTCCTCCAATATCAGCACTATCCTCACTTTTCATGGCACAAAATTGCCAGCCCCATCAAGCCTATCCTCCATCCTAAGTCCAGTAGCCATTATCTTTGCTATGTTTAAGTTTCAACAAAATTCTTCTCGCTGTCAAAAGAAATTTTTTGAGTTCTAGAAATTACTTTTTGTCTACAAAATTTTAATTTTCTGCCCAACCTTGCTCTGATACCATGAAATTTTTTCTTAGTTTTCAACGACTGGTTTTAATGTCAAAATTTTCACTATTTAATGCCCAACCCATATTTAATGAAGGATGGAAATTACACAATATTCCAGACCACTAAAAACACTGTTGAAACTCACATTTAATGACAGAAAATAAAATAATAAATGCACACCATAAATTTCAGACTCAAATATTTTTAGCAAACTTGCCCAAAAAATACCCACAAGGGGAAAACCAGTTAGGAGAGAGAGATTTTTATTTTCAAGAAAATTTTACAGCAAAACTTAGAAATTTTCAAACCAACTTATCTCAACCGGAAGAGAAAATTTATGTCTCGTTTTTTGTGCCCAATAGGAAAAAATACAACTCTGATTTTTTTGTTGAAAATGCCTTGAAAACTGTGCTATTGTACAGACTGTACTGCAGCCATATGGCTTGTCTGTATAGACTGTTCTGTATGAAACAACCTCAGGATTCATGTCTACAATAAATTCCTCGAAAACCATGACCAACTCTCCCTCAATTTATGTTCCTGACTTCTTCCTCGAAAACTGAGCCCATACTTTCCTCAAGAAATGTGCCCATGTACGAAATGTATGGACAATCTACAATAAATGTAGCCTCCTCGAAATCATGCCCAACTTCCTCCTCGAAATTCGTTCCCTTCTTGCTGAAACTTTCCTTTCTCGATTTGCATGCAAGAGTAAAAAATGCTCCAGTTGCTATCTTCTTCTCTCTCATCTCTCTCCTTCTTCACTCTCTTCGCAGAAATGCAAAAGTGAAAGTGTTTTTCCTTCTCTTGCCTTTTTGGTGAAAACCCTAGGGTAAGTTAATGGTTTTCTAATCCAACGGTTGAGATTGGATAAGATGAGTGGATGAGATTAAATGCTCATTAAATCTCATTTAAAATTAATTTCACTCACTTCACTTAAATTTTTCCAAAAAGTGACTTTATTCTCTAAAGTCAAATTAAATGTTCATCTCAAGTCATTTAATGCAACAGTCACTTTATTTCCCCCTTTTAAGTGACTAAGGCTAAAGTCACCTAGGGGAACACTTTCCTAGGTACAAAAATCAACAATTATCTGTTAGGTATGTTCCATCTTTGTGAATATAATTTAACATTGTATATGCAATTGGATCGCGGTAAAAAAAAAGTGTGTGTATAGTTTTTTCATCACGTAATATTGTAATTGGTCATTGTTCTCAAATTTATAACTGATATCTCCATGCAATCATAAAATCTATCAAAAAATGGGAACATTACACATAGAAACATTCTTGGCCACGCGTGTATAATCACACTTAAAATACTGAACCATGAAGATCCCAAGAGCCTTGATATGAAATATTTTTTTATATTGTGAAAGTCATAATACAAAAGTAGAAGACCCTTATATGGCTTGTCAATGTACATGTATCAAAAACATCTTTGATATACATGCAAACAAAATTACATCTGTCCTAGACCGCGCCCCTATACTCTAACTTCCTCTTGTACAGAAAAATACATGTTTTTCCTAGACTAACACATCAAAACTCTAACTTTCTCTTGTTTTTTCCCAACCCTGATGCTTGTTTCCTATGTCCATGACCATTGTGCATCTCTGGAGACTGCAAATCAATGACAATATTTCTTGATCAGGTAACTGAACTAGTACTGTCCAGCAATAACAAAGTTTGAAAATTTAAAATATGACTCAATTGTACATAAAACAAACACTCATTGCATCCATCTGAGGTATAGATTCCTCTGGTGTCCTCCTTGTAGAGAGTCTCTCTGTAATGCTTCTTTGCGAATAAAAAAAAATATGTCAATTATCTCAACAATTATTAACATGTACATGAACAAGAAAGTACTAATCAATTATGTACAAAATGAACATCTCACCGGAAAAATTTATTCCTGGGAATGAGACTAGGTTTCTTCAGTAGCAAGAGGAGTCGTAGGTTGAACAACAACCTCGGTCGCATGCACTAATGGACTGGGGTGTGGCTACATTCACCAAATGATAAAATAGTTAGACATTGTGCATGTCTATAGACAATACAAATGAATTGTACAATTACAAATATTAAAGTAGATGTACCTCTCTATGACTTATCCCTATTGTAGATGCAGCATTGAATGCAACATCAACAACCCCACTAAGGTCTGACACATATGACTCTACATCTTGATGTTGTAAACATGCGAAAATAACATTAAGAAAAATTAGTTGTGAAGTGAATTCAAAGCTAACCAGCAACTGCCATTGGAAGTGTGTACATTACCATGGAATGAGTAAGTTGATCGTCATGGACACTTGCTCTTTTTAAGGAAGAGGTTCGTCTAGTGTAGACAACTCGCTTATCTACGTTTGGAATACGGGGAGATCCAAACCAAAGAGGTGGTGCAAGGATTTGTGATGATGTTTGCAGTCATAAAGTGTTACCATAGTTAGACATGGACTTGAATGGATGGAATAATAT
This sequence comes from Pseudotsuga menziesii, assembly GCA_001517045.1. Lineage (NCBI taxonomy): Eukaryota > Viridiplantae > Streptophyta > Pinopsida > Pinales > Pinaceae > Pseudotsuga > Pseudotsuga menziesii. The sequence continues at coordinate 197,393 of LPNX010209189.1, read as the reverse complement.
GTACTGAAAAACTAACATGTTTTAATATACTTACCCCTTCCTGGGACATATCTCCCCCATGGGAGGGACCGCTGCCTGCAATTTCTTGCCCCTCTTCAGATCCAGATAGCATCTGCAAATTTAAAAATTATAAATATTAGCAGTCTATAAAGGAGTGTACAGTAAGAAATTTAAATAATTAGAACAAGATTCAGTCATTATCCATGTACTTACATTCTTTAGGTAATCAAAATGCCACCTAGGAGTAATTCACTAAGATCAATGTCTCCAGCATCTAGTTCTAAATGGGGTTCCTGCAACTTCAAAAATTGTAAATATTAGACAATTTAACAAATTAATCAAAACTAACACATGCATTAACAAAATGATATGTATTAACAAAATGACACATGTTGAAATATTACCTCGGTGTTGGTTGTTTGGGCCTTGGATACAACCACATTGGGTGCACTACCACCCCCTTGAGAGGCATCAATCTCCTGCAAGAGTAAAAATTGCATATATTACGAATCTTTTAATGTGTACAATATGGAAAAAATAAAAATTGAACAACAATAGAGTTTTAGCAATGTCCTTACCTGACCACCATCCATCGTAGAGGTACCATGTGTTAGTCCATGACCATAACAAGATTGAACGCACGTTGTGAACACATGTGGCTCGCTCCAGGGCACATGGGATGTCGGTGTATCCCCAACAATAAATGGTCCTCTACCATTGGAAGCTGGTGGTTGTACCCCACTAGAGGAAGAGGGCCCTACCTGGTCAATAGTTGTGGTGTGTCGAGAAACCATCTCATCTAGAGGAATAAATGCCTCCTGTGTCTGGGTAACCATATCATGTGCAGGAGGGATGCCTGGCCTCGGTAGTTGGGCAGGAGGTGGAGGTATCTATTGATTGGAATCTCTATGCCTAACATTGGGTCAGTTTTGGGGCATCCCACTACCAACGCCCTAGAACCCCAACATGTCAAAATAGTTGACATGTTTCCCCATCACAAACTCTACACACAACTTCCGGAGGAATTACAACGCTACTTCCCTATTGTTGTGCGTGGGGAAGTCGAAAACCATGTACCATCTTTCCATCCAATGATCTCTAATGGGTGGACAGATGTACCACTCAATTGAAATATGTGGCCTGGTGCTCTCTGGAATGTCATCTGTCCCAGGAATTCTAAACAATGTATATATGTGCTCTTTGGTTGTTTTTAGCCTCTTTATCTCATTGTAGCTCAAACCATCGGCATACTCTTGTCTTTTTGTTTCCCTCTAGGGTGCGATGCTATACAAAGCATCATTCTATCTAGCGATTGTATCAACTATTGTCAGCAAGGATGCTGACAAGGAGCAGCATAGCTCATCTCCACCCCTCCAGGAAGAACCAATCTCTGTAAGACAACCAATAACCGTCAATATCGCCGCATTGTGGTCCATAGCAGCCACTTCAATCATAAATACAAATAAAATATCATTAGAAAAATAAACACATGATATAATGACATCCCTAAGCAATGAAAAGTGTAAAACTAATGTACGACAAATGACAACATAAACTAAATCTACTATTTCAATTTTAAAATTGACCTTGAATTTTACAATAAAGAATAAGCATTTAACATTTTTTCATTTTAAATTTATGCCCTAAATTCAAGTATTAATTCCAATTTCCATATGCATGTGTACATAAAATTTCCTATGTGCATATGTTGATTGGGAATCTCCTCTAGATTATTTTAAGGCTTGTATTATGAAGTTTCATCGAAATTGTGAAGTACTGACTAATTCCCTTGCAGGACCAACTCCGAGATTGTGGGTAGAGGCAAGGGTTAGAGCCTAGAAGAGACGGAATAATGTGTTATTGATGAATAAAATCCCAGTATAGGCAACGATTTTGTTAGATATGTCATTATTTGTTGTAGCGTGATGTTTTTTGGACTCCAACGTCCATTTAGCATATTTTTGTTTATATGTAATTTGGGCCATGTATGGATTCTACTTGATGTTATTTTAGTTGTATGCACTCTTTCTATATACCCATGAGAGACTTTGCATAATTGTGTATAGTGGATTTTAAGGTTGCAAGGTTTTCACTAGATTCTATCATGTGTGATAGTATATGATTGGCATGTAATCAAACACATCAACCTCCCTATGTATCTTGATGTTCGTAGAGCCTATTGTTGAACTCTGTTGTCTTGACCTTAACCAAAAGGTACCCTTCAGTTAAGAGGAAATATTTGTTAAGCATGGGAAGCTTCTATACCTTATTTTAACACTTGGATTAGGAAGTTTCATCAAAACTATAAGGTGTTTATTAATGTTCTTAGACAACCAACTTCGATATTTCACATAGAGACAAGGGATTTATGAATTCTACGTGATTTTTTTAGTTGTATGCAAGCTTGCAATATAAATGACAAACTTTGCATATTTGTTAACTTTGGTTTGGATTCACAAGGATGCTTGCGAATATACATATGCAAATAGTGAAGTTTATTTGTTTTTTTATGAGTTAATTGGGGTTTTGGTTTACATTGGGCATGTAAATTACTTATGCAAACTTGCAATGTACTTGACAAACTTTGCATATTTGTGAATTTTGGTATGGATTCATAAGGATGATTGTGAATATGCACATGGAAATAGTGAAATTGATTTGTTTGTGAATATAAATATGGAAATAGTCAAAATGATTTGGCTTTTATGATTAAATTGGGGTTTTGGTTTCCATTGGGCATGCAAATTCCTTTATGGGCATATAAATTAAAAAAAAATGGTTTAAATTCAAATTAGGGAAAATAAATTATTGAATATAGGGAAAATAACATGAGAGGATTTGAAGAAAATACCTCACAAGGAAGAGATTGATCTCAAGGTGTATTTTGTTTCCCTTTTCTCACCCAAAACACGTTCACCCTAACTCGTTTTGCTCCGTCCAAGCTCCAACCAGCGCGACGTTGTGGCGAAAATGATGGGCTCAACCTGTTTTAACCATAAAACAGGTTTTAGTAAACAAGAGCATGATTTTGTAAGGTAAAACGAGGGTGTGATTTTGCTTTCTAAATCGAGGGCACGATTTCGTTAACTATCCTAATTAGCATGCATGTTGGTAGCGTTGGGACTAGGCTTGGCAGGGTTGGGATTGCTTGGGATGATTTCTAGTTTATGGATCAAGAGTGAGTGACTTCACTCTACCATTGCATCTAAAAGGTCCCTCAACTTTGTGCATTCACCCATATATGTGTGTGTGTGTGTGTGTGTGTGTGTGTGTGTGTGTGTGTGTGTGTGTGCGTGTTGGAAAAGCTCTATAAGTGTGTGCAATTTCATAAGGAATGAATATATGGTTCATATTTAAAAGTGTGGATGAAAATGGCCTTAAGAATAGGGATCTAGAAAAATGGATTTGTTTTTGTTTATGTAGCACAAACCAACATAGCCATAAGCTAAAATGAAAGATGAAAATTCATCCAACATGTAAATGAATAGAGGCAATCAACATGTTATTAATGCACACTCCCTAATAATGTGCACACATTCCTTTAAGATATACTAGACCAATTGACACTAATGGTGTCCATATTGGAACTAAAATATATAATATATACTAGACTAGTCTTATGTGGTTGATTAATCCTTGTTCATTTTCCCTATCCCTAGAAAATTCCTTTAGATTCTAAGGTCAAGTTTTCATCCTATGACCATGTCCAGTGCGATTAAACCCCTACTTTGTGATTAAATCCTCCTAGTTGCATCCATGTCCCTTCTTGGATGCTAAATCCCCCCTAGAGAGTTTCAATGTTGTGGTTTGAGGCCTCTTTCATGTCTTTGAAACCATTAAATACACCATTAATCCCTAAGGCTCAAGTTTCCTTGCCCAACCATGTCCAAGCTCTTATGACCCATACTTGGTTATAAAAACCTCATTATGGTGTCCATATCCCTAATCAAAGGCCTAATAACCCTTAGAACAATCCTATGTGGTTGTCAAAAACATGATACATGCCCATCAAATAATAGATGATTCCTTCAGAGCCCAGGGCCAATGTTTCCTCCTTAAAAATGATCAAGGAAGCATAACCCATCTAAGTTGTTACTAAAATCCTCTTATATGAGTTGTGTGTTGAGGTACAAAACGTTTTCTAAGGACATTGAGCCCTATAAGCTACTTTTAGGGCCTAAGTCTAAATTTTCTCACTTATCCATTTCCAAGGTCATGAGAGCTATACTTGGTTCTCAAAACATATTAAGGGCTCTATTATTTCCACTAAGATCCTTAGTTCTCAAAACCTCTTAATGGCTCGGATATTATCACTTAGAGACTATAAATCCCCTACAAAGGTAACATGTGGTCATTTAAGGCAATATTCATTGCCCGTGATTCTTAGAAGCTTTATTTTTCTCAATAAGCCATGGGATCCTCCCCCCAACCATGTATGAGGCCCTAATATCCATAAATGGTTCTCAAAACCTCCTAATGGAGTATGTATCCACACTTAGAATCCAAAGAACCCCTAAACATGTCCTCGGTTGTGGTTTGCAACATCCTTCCTAGCCATTAATCCCTAAGTGTGTACATTTAGGTTTCCTACATTTACCATGTATATATTCATGACCTATATATGGGGCTCAAGCCTCTTAAAGGTGACCCTATCCCCACATAGAGGAAAAATAGCCCAAGTGTTGTGGTCCAAGACCTTGTTCATGGTCCTTAATCCCTAGAAGCTTCCCTTAAAAACTATGGCATAGGTTTCATCTTTTAACCACTTCCATATCCTAAGAAACAATTTTGGTGCTAAAAATTTCGAAACAGTGTCCATATCCTCACTAATAAGCTAAAGATTCCCTAGATATATGTTGTGTATTGGTCTAAGGACTCATTCATCTCCCTTGAGTCCTCAAATTTATAGTTAGGGCCCAAGGCCTGGGTTTCTCCTCCCTAGAATATCTAGGCTCTCAACACCCATACTTGGTGCTCATAACTTCCTAATCATATTTGAATATGCTTATATGGAGGCCAAATATCCATCGGTCCTACATGCGTTGTGGTTTTGGTAATTTATGTATTCTATGTGTGACCGTGTTTTGTGACATTGTTAATTGTGTTATATGTTTAACTATAAGAAACATCATGCATGCTCATTGCAAAAGGTATTAGAACCCAATAAGAGTGTTGGATTTAATGCAAAAAATTGAAACAAATATGTTCACTTCCCAAAGTTACCTGACTATTCGTCAATGAATAAACAATGAGTTTTCCCTGTTTTTTTCTCTTGTTGTACCTATTTGTGGAGGGTTTGTTATTCAAGACTCTTCCAATGAAGGATAATTTTTACAAACATTGAGATAGTAAAGACTAAAACACCCTACTCAAGATGGAGTTTGGTGGCAAATTGACATGCTTAATCAACGTTAAGGTAAGCCTCTCAAACAATTGAGTTGAATATGCCTTGAAAGTATTATGCTCTCTCAAAATTGGTTGTTAGTTTAGTCTTTTTCTCCCTAACTTTTCCCATTGCCATCATTCTCTTGCCTTTTATGCCCAGTTACTCAATTGAGCATTATGTATATCATCCTTTGGTATTGCTACAAACTTGGCAAAATGTCAAGCTTTTCATCTCTACTAATATCTGAACTTTATGGGTTGGATCTCAATGTTGATTTCCGTGATCATGATTTGAGTACAACTCTCACCTAGTCAAAATGTTTTATTCATGTAAGGCTCAGTTTCAATTGGATGGCATCTCAATATTATCAAAGGCGTCTCTAATACTTCATTGATATGCCCCATATGTGAATATAACTTGTTTTGTGTCTTTCAAACTCCATTTCATTTATATTTCCATGCTTCAACTCTTGCTAAGTATCTCTGCCACAACCTTTTAGCTCTATTTGTTATGGCATGGTTTTTCCTCATGAGCAAGGGTAAATAAATTTGTGGTTTGTAACATGCATCAAAATCTATTCTTGTTTATGTTATTTTCAAAGAACTATATTGTCATTATCGTTTTATCATTGGCATATTCACATCTCGGTCACTCCTATCCGAGTGCATTTCAATAGTTCATATCCCATGACATATTTCCCAATATTTTTCAATCAATGATCATTCCATGGTAAAAGAGACGCTATGTGATAAGGTCTTCCCATTAGCTTTCAAGCCTCTAATTCGTATGTCATAAATTTCGAAATATGAACAAATAAGGAGCTCAATGTCATGCCATGTGAAGCAATTTTCCACAAATTTCATAGAAAGAGTTATTATTTGTTGTTGATTCTCTCCTATAACCTTTACAAACGGTTTCATGTACTCGTAAATAGTGTTACGAGTTACATCTCTATTATAAGTTTTATTTTGAGTGAATAAACTAATAGATGAGCATGTGTTAACGTTTGAGATTATTGAAGCTTGTGTCTCATTAATTATCCAATCCCATCCGAGTTTAAATTTTTGTTATCACTTTGTTACTTATTTGGCTCAAATTACTTTTTGTTATCACTTTGTTATGTCCCCTTTCAATTACTTAATTTTTGTTATCACTTTGTTACTTATTTGGCTCAAATTGTCACTGCATGATACTCGTTTATTAGTCCCCGCCCTCTGGGCTAGCAGGGACTTTATGAATCGGCTTGCCGCCAATTCCAATTAAATATGTACCAAACCCAAAACAACTTATAATAATTATCCAAAGTTTTTCAACCTGCCATGTTTATTAAATTAATGGACACTAAACCCGAAACATTATTTTAACAATTATTTTTTGTTTTTCTATGTGCCATATTCATTTGACCAATAAAACTAATTGAGGCCTTATTTGGCCTCATATCGAGGCATTCTCACTTTTATATGTTTCCAACTTAGGGTAAAAGTATTCACAGAATTGATATTTTTTATTAGATTTTTTATTTACTATAATGCTATCTTGGAGATAGCATTAGTTAGGAAACATAAAATGTTGTTGAAAATGTCTTGGCCTCATGGCTCTGCCAAGCTTTGCATTTGCATGCATGCCACCCTTGATTGTTAAAAGCTGGAGATCTTGGCTTCAAGGTACAGGTACATGTGGCCTTATTGTGGATATTCGTATGTTGGCCACCTGTATAAGTTCTCTTGCTCCACGACCATAGTTCAACATTGCGGCCTCCATCATTAGCCTTCTTCAACTTCAATTTCGTAAGAGAATCTTTAGCTCCAAATTGGATTCGTGCTTCACTCGGTCATCAATGGTGCGTGTGAAGCTTCGTTCGAATGTCGAACCTTCAACTAATTTCTGTATCTCAAATAGAGGTAGAGAATGCTTCTATGTCTTCATTGTTTATCTTTATTTATTTCTGTGTTAACCCTAATAATGATCTGTGATAACAGGGAGCGCATCAGCAGAAGGTGGAGATGAGAGTACCGTTGTATTCTCATGGTTTCCAACGCAAAATTCGAAAGGCTCTCTCTCATTTTAAAGGTACTGCCCTTCACTCCGAACTTTTCTACATCCTTAGGCTCTTGTTCATAATCTACAACATGAAAAGCAATCTTTCCGTTAGAAATATTTATAACTCCATACATCATAACAAACAAATTATCGTTGGATAGAGGAGCCCAGTGCTATTTAGCAATAGTGCACTATGACTTGTTTTAATGTTTGATTGTTGCCGCAGGATTGCACTTCATCGATGTAGACTTTTATCAACAAAAAGTTGCAGTAATAGATCAGATCTTGGCCTCCATGAAAGCAAAGCGGAAGAATACCTGGTTTTGGTTAGCTGAAAATGGCAAGCCAGAATTAGATATGACCGGTGACAACAATGGTGAAACCATGGAATATTTGATGAAGCTAGCAGTTGCGGCCTCCTGCAAGAAGATGATAAAGGTCCCTTTTGCATACCCACAATAAATCTAAAATCTCAAAAAATCATTGAAATTGGTTTTGAACCTTTGTGTATTGTCTTTGCTAATCCTCTACCCTGTATTCTACTACGCCTTCTCTCTATATTTTAGATATCGATTGTCCTATAACAACTGACTGAAGCTAAGCTATCAATGTAATCTGCTTAGTTTATATACAGTCGCCAGTTTAGATTTTATGGCTAGCGAGTGCCAACTTTAACGGTATTTGTTTTTGTTTTTATCTATCTTAAATAGGCTGAGCGCATCTTTCTATCTATCTTAAACAAGGATGCCCCAACACTGACCCAATGCTAGGCATAGAGATGCCAATCCACAGATACCTACAAACCGTGCCCAGCTACCGAGGGCAGACATCCCTCCTGCACATGACATGGTTTCCCAGACACAAGAGGCATTTTTTACTCTAGCTGAGATGGTCTCTCGACACATGACCACTATTGACCAGAGAGTGCCCTCTTCCTCTGCTAGTGTACAACCACCAGCTTCTGGTGGTGGAGGGACATCTATTGGTGGGGATATACCGACATCCCAGGTGCCTCAGAGCAAGCCACACATCTACACATCGTGTGGGGGACCCTGTTATGGTCTTGGACCAAGACATGGTACCACTACGATGACTGGTGGTCAGGTAAGGACATTGTTTTAAAACTTTGTTATTGTTCAATTTCTATTTTTCCATACTATATGTAACATATTAAAAGATTAGTAATATATGCAATATTTACTCTTGCAGGAGATTGATGCCTCTCATGGGGGTGGTACTGCACCTGGTGTGGTTGTACCCGAGGCCCAAACAACCACCATTGAGGTAATATTTAAACATTTGTCATTTTGTTATTACATATCATTTTGTTAATGCATGTGTTAGTATTGATTAATTTATTAAATTGTCTAATATTTACAATTTTTGAAGTTGTAGGAACCCCACTTAGAACATGATGCCAGAGACATTGAGATCAACGACATAATCCAAGGTGGAATTTACGATTACTTGAAGAATGTAAGTACATGGGTTATGACTAAATCTTGTTCAAATTATTTAAATTTCTTACTATACACTCCTTTATAGATCGCTAATATTTATAATTTTTAAACTTGCAGATGCTATTATCATCTGAAGAGGGGCAAGAAATTGATGGAAGCGGTCACTCCCATGGGGGAGATATGTCTCAGGCAGGGGTAAGTATATTACAACATGTTAGTTTTTCAGTACAAATTATTCCACCATTCAAATCCATGTCTAACTATGGTAAAACCTTATGACTGCAAACATCATCGCAGATCCCTGCACACGCCTCTTTGGTTTGGATCTCCCCGTAGTCCAAACATATATAAGGAGGTTGTTTACACCAAATGACCCTCTTCCTTGAACAGAGCGGGTGTGCATGAGGATCAACCTACTCATCCCACGGTAATGTACACAATTCCAATGGCAGTTGTTGGTTAGCTATGAATTCACTTCACAAGTGGTTTTTCTTAATGTTGTTTTCGCATGTTTACAACATCAGGATGCAGAGTCATCCGTGCCAAACCTTAGTGGGATTGTTGATGCTGTGTTCAATGCTGCATCTACAATAGGGATAAGTCACACTAAGGTACATCTACTTGAATATTTGTAATTGTACATTTCATTTTATTGTTTATGGACATGCACGATGTCTAACTATTTTATCATTTGATGAATGAAGCCACACCCTGGTCCATTAGTGCACACAACTGAGGTTGATGTTCAACCTACGACTCCTCTTACTACTGAAGAGTCCCAACGTAATCCCCTAGAAATGGTTTTTTCAGTGAGATGTTCATTTTTTACATAATTGATTAGTACTTTCTCATTCATGTACATGTTGATAATTCTTGAAGATAATTGACATTTTTTTTTATTCGCAAAGAAGCATTGTAGAGAGACTCTTTACAAGGAGGAGGACACCAAAGGCACCTATACCCTCAACATCAGAGGCACCTATACCCCTTGACGGATGCAGTGAGTCTTTGTTTTATTTACAATTGAGTCATATTTTAAATTTTAAAACTTTGTTATTGCCGGATAGTACTAGTTCAATTACCTTATCAAGAAATATTGTCATTGATTTGAAGTCACCAAAGATGCACAGTGGTCGTAGACAGAGTCGAAAAGCATCAGGGTCCAAGAAAAACAAGAGAAAGTTATATTTCTGATGTGTTAGTCCAGGACAAATATGTATTTTTATGTACAATTCGGAGTTAGAGTATAGGGGTGTGGTCCAGGACAGATGTACTTTTGTTTGCACATGTACATCAAATATGTTTTTGATACATGTACATTGACAGGCCATAGATAGGCCTTCTATTTTTGTATTATAACTTTCACGATATAAAAAATATTTCATATCAAGGCTCTTGAGATCTTCATGGTTCAGTCTTTTAAGTGTGATTATACATGTGTGACTAAGAATGTTTCTATGTGTAATGTTCCCAATTTTTTATAGATTTTATGATTGCATGCATTAGAGGAAATTTGGGGTCTAAAATGGGCCTTATAAGAAAACGTGCCAAAATAAGTTTTTGTGAGTTGGAATTCAAGAACCAATAGAATTTCAATAAAATAAGTCAACCATAATGGTTGAATTGGCATATTTGTCATTAAACCTGAAAAAATGTGATGATGATGTCATCATCACATTTTTTCAGGTATTTCTTGTTTTTGGGGTAGCGGGGTCCATCAAAAGTGTGCAGTGTGGGTACTCGTTGGATGTGGAATCAAATTCCGCATCCAACGAGCTCTCCCGATCGAAATTTGAGTAAAAACACAGGGAGATATGTCGAAAATACGAACACAAAAAGTAGTTTTTTTCTTTCTTCCTCCAAAATTAATTAATATTATTTTATTATTTTAACCATTATTTTATTATTTTAACTATTATTTTATTATTTTCCTTAGGAGGCCCATTTTAGACCCCAAAATTCCTCTAATGGAGATATCAGTTATAAATTTAAGAACAATGCACAATTACAATATTATGTAATGACAAAACTGTATATTTTAATTGTTTTTTACCACGATCCAATTGTATATACAATGTTATATTAACAATTTCAAATTGTATTCACAAAGATGGAACATACCTAATACACATAAGCACCCAGCACAGCAAAGCAATTGATCCAACTTGGTGGAATACAAAAGCACCTTACCCACATAACAACCTAACAAACTTTTAAAAGATGCACGAAGTTGACACACCTAGGTGATGCACCTGTGTGGTCTACATAAATAAAATTAGTGTTTGGCATGATGTCTTTCATCTAACGAATACATGGGATACACATCAAACCTAAAAGTATCCGAGTATTATAAGGTTGACTCAAAATAATGGTTATGACTATATCCTGCACATTATGTATGTCCTGCACATTATTTTATCGTTTTGTTAATGTACATGGCATTTGATGAATGGCCTCGAGTAACAACTTTGAAAGAGACGAAATTTATGTGTGATTTTAGTATAGTTTAAATTGATTAGAGAAGTACTATTTTGAATCTTGTTTTATAAATTCATGTTTATGGAGTATTATTCGAAGCATTTGTAGCGTGAAGATATATATATTTTGTAATAATGGCGTAATAGGTTGGCCACTTGTTTCTAAACATAAACATGTTCCATTACATGGTTACCGACGTAATGGCATTGTCTCCTCCTACATTTCATCGTACAAATGCTCACATCTCTTGGATGACCTAGCTAACTTAATATGGGAAACAACCTTCTTTCGAGTTTCCAGTCCCACAAATAATATGAGATCCTAAGATCGATTCACCTCCACATAGACATTGACAACTCCTTTTGCCTTGATTAAAACAAAAACAAAGAATATTTCTTTCGACAATGATGGGAAATAAGTCTTGATCAACACCTCGCAACAAGTAACATAATTTTTGACAGATGCACATGGAATAATAGTTTGCAACAAGTATTTGTTCAATAGGGGAAGATCTACAATCACCTTCAAGTTGACCTCTATGTGCAAAAATTTCACATTCACTTACTGAGCAAAACCCTAGTTTCCAAAATTGACAAAAAAAAAATGATCCCTTGTCTATGGACCTAGAGTAGAGGGCCACTCTAGAACTATCCCGATGTCCTGAATCCAACGGAGCTGATGGTTCGTCGATCTGAGAAATGATCATCAATCTATGGAATGTTGAATCCCACCTCCTACAAGCTTTCAAGGACACCTGTTGAATCCCTAATCGGGGCATAAAATGGAAACCGTGCATTAAAAAGGAATTTCGGTGGGTCGTGAAAGCATTTTTAGGAAGATTCCATGTGGGAACTCTAGCCACACGTTCATGGTCGAGGAATTTGCAAATCTTACCCATATGTGCAGAAATTGGACATTCACTTATTGTGCAAAACCCTAGTTTCCAAAATTGACCAAAAAAATGATCCCTTGTCCATGGACCTAGGATAGAGGGCCACCCTAGCACTATCCCGATGTCTTGAATCCAACGAAACTGGCAGTTTGTTGATCTGAGCAATGGTCATGATTCTATGGCATGTTGAATCCCACCTCCTACAAGCTTTCAGGGACACCTGTTGAATCCCTATCCGGGGCATAGAATGGAAACCGTGCATCAAAAATGGCTTTCGATGGGTCGTGCAAGTGTGTTTAGGCATTTTTTATGTGGGAACACTAGCCACACCTTCATGGTTGAGTAATATGCGAATTTGACCCCCATGTGCAAAAATTTCACATTCACTTACGAAGCAAAACCCTAGTTTCCAAAATTGACCAAAAAAATGGTCTCTTATACATGGAAATAGATTAGAGGGCCACCCTAGCACTATCCCAATGTCTTGAATCCAACAGAGTTGACGGTTCGTTGATCCGAGCAATGATCATGATTGTATGGCACGTTCAATCCCACCTCCTACAGGCTTTCAAGAACACATGTTGAATCCCTGCCCGAGGCATAGAATGGAAACCGTGCATCAAAAAGGGCTTTTTGTGGGTCGCGCAAGAATGTTTAGGCATGTGTTATGTGGGAACTCTAGCCACACCATCACGGTCGAGCAATATGCAAATTTGACCCCCATGTACAAAAATTTCACATTCACTTACTAAGCAAAACCCTAGTTTCCAAAATTGACCAAAAAAATGGTCTCTTATCCATGGAACCAGATTAGAGGGCCTCCCTACTAGCCCGATGTCCTAAATCCAAAGGAGCTGATGGTTCATTGATCCAAGTAACGGTCATGATTCTATGGCACGTTGAATCCCACCTCCTACAGGCTTTCAGGGACACCTGTTGAATCCCTACCCGGGGCATAGAATGGAAACCGTGCATCAAAAAGGGCTTTTGGTGGGTCATGAAAGCGTGTTTAGGCATGTGTTATGTGGGAATGCTAGCCACACCTTCACGGTCAAGCAATATGTGAATTTGACCCCCATGTGCAAAAATTTCACATTCACTTACTGAGAAAAAACCTAGTTTCCAAAATTGACCAAAAAAATGGTCTCTTCTCCATGGAACCATATTAGAGGGCCTCCCTAGCACTATCTCGATGTCTTGAATCCAACGGAGCTGGCGGTTCACCGATCCGACAAACGATCATGATTCTATGGCACGTTGAATCCCACCTCCTACAGGATTTCAGGGACACCTGTTGAATCCCTACCCGGGGCATAGAATGGACACCGTGCATCAAAAAGGGCTTACAGTGGGTCATGTAAGCATGTTTAGGCATGTGTTATGTGGGAATTCTAGCCACACCTTCACAGTTGAAAAATATGCGAATTTGACCCCCATGTGCAAAAATTTCACATTCACTTACTGAGCAAAACCCTAGTTTCCAAAATTGACCAAAAAAATGGTCTCTTCTCCATGGAACCAAATTAGAGGGCCTCCCTAGCACTACCCCAATGTCTTGAATCCAACGGAGCTGACAGTTTGTCGATCCGAGCAATGGTCATGATTCTATGGCACGTTGAATCCCACCTCCTACAGGCTTTCAGGTTCACTTGTTGAATCCCTACCCGGGGCATAGAATGGAAACTGTGCATCAAAAAGGGCTTCCGGTGGGTCATGCAAGCGTGTTTAGGCATGTGTTATGTGGGAACGCTAGCCACACCTTCACAGTTGAGCAATATGCGAATTTGACCCCCATGTGCAAAAATTTCACATTCACTTACTGAGCAAAACCCTAGTTTCAAAAATTAACCAAAAAAATGGTCTCTTATCCATGGAACTGGATTAGAAGGCCTCCCTAGCACTCTCCCGATGTCCTGAATCCAACGGAGCCGACGGTTCGTCGATCCGAACAATGACCATCATTCTATCACATGTTGATTCCCACCTCCTACAAGCTTTCAAGGACACGTGTTGAATCCCTACCCGGGAGAAACAAATTATCGGAGTGAAGGAGATAATTATCATACTCAAGGAGATGTCCTTATAGGATCAACTTCTAGATTCAAGGAAAATGCAATAGACATATCCCAGATAGAGTGGTAGATAATGGTCTTGGGCTATAAGGCATGATTCATGTAAGTATCAATATAATACAACAAATCCATTGTAGAAGTCTATTGAATTTATCAATATATCAAGAGATCAATGTATCAAACTGCAAATAATCAATGAGACCATGAAACCAAAATATCTAACTACCACATACCTGACTACCTACCTATGGTCATTCTACTAGACCATCGGGATCACCTCTAATAGCAACGGTATCCTTTAGCCTCTCGTTCTCGGACTAAGGCAACAAGTAGCGTGACTTTGATGAGTTCTTGTTTGGCATTGCTTGCAGCTGGAGGTTTGTACCAATAACTAAGTTTGTATAATGGTATACAATTTGACTTGGCCTATAATCTTCAAATACATAACCTTTTTTCTTTCGTGCATGGGAAACTTGTGTCAAATATTCCCCTTTGATAACCATTGACTCAATTGGAAAATCATTGCCCTTGGAGTCGCTTAATGAGACAATGAGGGTATGCTTCCCATCCAAGCAACATGCCAGCCAATATTCAGTGTGCCATTCATTTTCTCTCAGGGAAACCACTACGTATATGTGCCTTGCATAAAATAAAGTGCAAACCTAGGAGTCATCTAACTAAACACAACTAGTTGTCAAACATTTCGAAGTGATCAACATAATAGTCGAACCTAGTTGTATGAGATCTGAAATGTGGTCATAGTCATGTGAAATACTCGCCTGGCCCTCCTCCAACTGGGATAATTCTGAAGTTATTTGTCAGCCAATGGGGAGTGATACACGATCCTAGATGTCAACCCAATCTGTGGATTCACAGTTGTCCCATTCACCACTGCTACATGGACAACAAAAACAAGAGAGTTTTCTTGTCCACATTTCAACTATATCATTATCTGGCGTCCTAACTGAATGGAATGCACGAGTTGCTTGGATGGTCTTGCACTCATATAGGTGTGATCTATCTACATCGACCACCTCCCAAAAATATCTATGTACATGTGCTTTTTGAGATGATTGGTCTTCTTTCCTTCTAGCTCCCCGCTCCATCACTGAAGAACACCATGCAACAATGGTCTTTGCATCTCGGTTGAGCGAAATAGTTGTGAATTTCATCTCTTGCCTACGTAATGCAGTCTTGATGCATGCACCTACTCCATCATGTTCCCCTTTTCCATGTCTGGTCTCAAAATAGTTCCAAATATGTGGCACCTTGTGCCTCTTGTGGAGAATACACAACCATTGGAAGACACAGGAATTTTTTAATTGCCCCGCACAACCATCAGACCAAATCCAATGTTGTTCCCTCTGTATATTGTTATCCTCCAAGTATTTGTAGAACAATTGAAAGTTGTGTTGTACAAAATCCAAGTCATGACACTTGTCATCACTTATGTAAAAGTGATACTCCTTCAATATAACCCTGTTCTCTTCAGTACTATCTGCCCCATGTCTATAGGTGATATGGACCATTATGCTAACCCGATCTAAGTGATAATATTGACTCTGAATCTTGTTTTGTGGTTGAAGAGTGTAATTTTCCACAAAATTGACCACTGATAATATAGTTCCAATAGGAAATGTATCCCTGCATGCTCTAAACTGCTCATCTTACCAACAAGCCACATGTACATTCTTTACATACTATTGTGTCTTTTCAAAGAATTCCTCCATGAAGTTGCATACCAGTACCTGGTAGATCAACAATAAAGATGTACAGATCAATAGGTTGTTACATATATGAAGTAGCAATAGATATCAATAGGAAAAAATAATATTCAGGAACTTGTTGCTAACCTGAGAGGTGACCAATTGTATTTTTTCCTTTCATTCCCTCCACCGATATCATACGTGACATATTTGAATGACTGTAAGTTCACTTCATGTCTCCCAAGTTCATGCTCATCGGTGACATGTATGCATTTGTCCAAAAATGTCGTTCCACCACACCTTGGGCATGTCCTATCTACGCAAGGCCTTTGATAAAATGTGCATCCTTCTATCTTTCTACACAAGATGCTATGGATAAACTCTCTAGATGATGTCGATGGCAATGTAGTTGAGCATTCATGCACAAGAGTGTTATGCAAAACACACAATATATGTATATGTGTCATAATAATAAGCGCACTCAATGTGATATAGACAACAACATGTGTTACGAGTTGTGTTTATTTTAACATGCCATGGTTTTCATTTCTCGAAGGATCTTTGACCCAAGTTAAGTTCATTATGTTCATGCCTAAACCTCTCATATAATTTTGTTTGTGTCATGTCAAGAAAATGTTTAATGTGGGGCTCATGATCCCTTGAACCCATTCTCAATTTTAGTACATCTTTTTGGTTGGATGAAGGTCTACTATTGTCACGCAAAAACTCTTGCACCAATCCCTTTACCTCATCAATGAGCTTCATATCGGAGCATGGAAACCTGCCAACGAAGGACCAAACATCTGTTTCACCATAGTCAAGTTGTTCTCTTCTAGAACAATACCTACAGAATGCTTTGATATCCAATCCTACAAGTTTGGATGTATGCTTAAGAAGGCGAAGGGCCCTGGTGCTTTTGCTCATGATTGATTGTGACAACACATGGCGAGCTACATTGTGATCCTTTGAATGAGATTTCTTTCCAATATTACTAAATGCATCTACCAAACTTCTGACAACATAAGAACTTGGTTCAGAACTGTTTATCATATTTATCCTTAAGTTTTTCCTAACAACAATCATAGACCTAGATTTTAACAATGATATAAATAATCTACATTTATCTCCACCACATTTAGAATCAAAATAGTTGACAAGTATCTGTTGAGCTTGATATGCGATACTGTGTTTAGACAGTGTACCTTCAAGCGAACCAATGAGATTTTCATCGATTTGTATACGTTTTGGAGTTCTTCGACGTGAAGTTGCTAATGGAGGTAGGGAGGTTGGAATTGCACCCTGTACCATATCACCTAGTCGGTCTGGCATTTGAACATGAGCTTCATGTCCTTCTGTGTCTTCCTGATGGTCGGATGGTGGCAATTGGAAATCCTCTTGAGTGGTCTGAACAACATTATCTTCTTCGAGCATACCTTCGGCATTCAATGTCTCTCTAACTTCCTCACTTGTATACCCACATTCAATTAAATCTGCAAAGGTTTCAGGTGGCCTTGATGTGCACCTACGTTTTACTCCTTGATCAGTGCCATGCAGGTTCTTCTACTGATATGGTGACTGAAGACCCCTCGAGTGAATGCTTTTGTCTTTCTTAATGTGGATTGGCAGGAAGAACCGTGGCATCCTCAACAACCAGAATTGGTTTAGTGTCCATAGAACGTCTTCGATTGGTCATGTCATTTCTTTTCTTCTTTCTAATTTCTTCAAGGATTTCATTAGGCATCCGCTTCCTTGCTGATTTTCTTGCTCGATTGTGTGAGTTTCCCATGACCACAATGATCAATGATATATATGGTTTCCTTTGCTAGCTCCTCAATGGGAAACTACCCAGTCTTGGTTTCTTTCTTGCTCATT
>LPNX010209189.1:24904-174269 GCA_001517045.1 Pseudotsuga menziesii | reverse complement strand
CGTACTTTGCTTCGGATTCAACATGCCTATGCCTTGGAGTATGATAAACCATGGCTAATTCAACATTATATCCAAATTTTCAATATGCTCGTGTTTAGAGGTTCGTCTAATTATGCTGCACACCTCCATTTTTTATGAGATTTTAGAAACAGAAATAGTTTTTTGCAGATTCTAAATATGTAAATTTGAACAAGAATACATGATTTTTTCTATTTTTTTCTTATTGATCTTCTGTCATCGCTCCCCAACTCAAAAAACACATTGTTAGTGTTTCGTCCATATATCTTTTGTTTCTCAACCATTTAAAAAAAAATTGTATGGCGCACTAAAGAACACATGCTATAAAAAAACCATTTCCAAATAATTGCATTAAGACATTCAAACGATGCACCCACAATTAACATACCATTTTCGAGGTTTGATCTCTTAGATAAATATTAAAAAAAACTAAAAATATTATTTTTATTATTGGAAAAATAGTCGTGCACTAGTACTATATGTTCTCTATATGTATACCAGTTTTCGTAAGTTTATTCCATCATTTAGACACTCAGATGCTGTACCCACAAAAACATATACCTTATCGTTTGTCCCAAAAATAAAAAGTGCCCGTTAAAAAATATCTAACTTTAGATAGTTAACAGCATTTTCAATAGAAAAAAATTATATATTTGGAAAGGTCATTCAATTTCCTACATTTCTTATTTTTTACCCATCGATGGATGTCTATTTTTTCAATTTTGTATTGCATCTAACGTGCCAAAAGAGACCCTCAATTTTGTGCACTCACCCTTAAACAAGTTAATAGAATTCTCAATCTGGAGGTAATATAGAATGCAGGAGAGAAAACTAAAAAAGAGAAGGTACCATCCTTGTCTCTCCATCCTTGTACATATTGGAAATCCATTCAGGAAAGTACCAATGACTAGAATGGCTCCAATGCACATCAACATTTTTTCTTCCACCAACAATCTCCAGCAAGAGCACTCTGAAACTATAGATGTCTGATTTATCTGTAATAGGACCTACAATGCATTGTGACACAGCTCCAACGGAACATAACCCGACAACTCTTTCCCGGCCATCACTAAGATATGCTCATCCCCCTTCCCACAAAGTTTTGCCAGACCGAAATCAGAAACTTTTGGTGTGAATTCTGGGTTCAACAATATATTGTGAGATTTGATGTCAAGGTGTAGGATGTGCCTGTAGCAATATTGGTGTAAATATGCAATTCCTTGAACAGCTTCCAAAGCAATTGAATACAATTGTTCCCACATGATTCCTTTCATCGGCAGTCAGGTGCATGGCCTCAAAGTGGCAAGCAGCTAAGATTCGATGGCACAGGTGCATGGCCTCAAAGTGGCAGGCAGTTGAGATTAGACGGCACTATCCTTGTCATTTGTGCTCTCCTAACTGATAAAACAAAAATATGGGTTATGATGTCTACTATGCCTTATAGCTTTGAGTTTCGGGGCCATGATGGCTCTCTTTGGGAGGAGATCATTTCATAACTCACCATTTGATTATGCATTTTCCATTGTCCAACTGTTGCAACTAAATCAAAAAGAAAAAATAAACATTGTTTCGGCTGAATAAAAAAGAAATAAAAAACATTGTTTCGGCTAAATCAAAAATTATTTTTCATAGATTCAAATAAAAAGATGTATTATTACGCTATGTTAATTTTGCTTTATTACCTTCTTTCAGTTTCTTATTATTATATTATATTAATGCTCTTTCATGTAAATATTAGATGCTTTTTTTAAAGCTCCTTTTAGTTACTTGCTTTATTTTATTTCCTTTTGCTTTTATTTCATAAGAAAATGATACAATTTATAAAAAAAAACAAGAAAATATACATAAGAGCAAGAATCTTCTTTAGAAAACTCACATTTTCCATTGTTTATGTTCTTATGTGTAAATAACGCATTTCATTGTTTGTATAATGGGATGCATCAGATATTGTAAATATTTTCTTTCTTTTATGGTTTAGGTTATTTATTATGTCCCTACATGGGAATATATAGCATCCATGGGATTCTATTAATCTATGTCCTACAACAATTGTTTTTCATTTAGCTTAAAGTTAAGCTTTGATTTCATTGTTTCGTACAAACAAAAACTTCTGTTTAGACCATAATTTTTTTCATTTAGTCAAGGTTGTGCCATTTAGTCAGTGCTTACGATAAATTTCCAGGTGTCATGGACTCCTTTATGATCATCAAAATTGCGGATAGCTAGTGCCATAAGCTTTGCAGTCAACCTTATGTGCAGAAGATTCATGGTCAACCATCTCTTTCATTCTAGAAGCGAAGGCTTGTGGTTGTGTTAAGTCAAATGCCATGGACACTGTGTCGTATGTTTTCCTCCAACTTTTCTTAATGTTGTTATTGAGGGAAAGAGCATAAGAAAAGCGAATTAGTTACCTCCTATACTTTGCTGAAATATTTTGGTTGGAATCCTGACAATAACATAGGGTTCTCCATACATAACTTTTTGAAATATTTTGGTTGGAATCCTGGAAATAACATAGGGTTATCCATACATAACGTTTTGTGTTGGTTTTTATAATGTTTAAATCCAAATAATTATGCTCTTGTTGTCTGGTATGCCAATGATCCTCAACGAACAATTGCATGGATAACTAATAGAGATCATCTTGTAAGCTGCAATTCTTCCTTAACCTTCAAGAATGGAAATATCACTGTATCTGGATCTGATGGAATGCGATAATCCTAGCATCCGAAGGTATGGACATGGCTTTGTTGGGATCGAGGAATTTTTTCCTCAATACAAGCAACAATAACCTTGTTTGGCATACCTTCGACTTCCCTACATTTATTGTTCTTCCAACACATGATTTCTCAAACAAAAGTAGCTTGGTGTTGAGGAGAAATGATAGCACCTACACCTCAGGTGTCTATATCTTCTCTGCTTCTTAGTCCAACACGCAAACACCCTCCTTGTATTATAACAAGAGCGAAATAGCATGATCAACTTGATTGATGAATTACATATTACTAGCTTTGCATAGTTAAGACTTAACATTATAGTCAATTGGCTTAACATTATACAAATGAGACGTGGCCTATATATTTAAATTACTTAAAAGCCAATTGCATAAGGCAGGGACTTGTTGCCTTTAGCAGCTCCCCTTGTTCATGTTCTATTTCAATGTGTTTGAAACAAAAAGATGTTTTGAAATATATCCACCTTATCGTTCTTAATAATATGAATGCCCTGCAGAGAGGCAATGTACAATTGTAATCCATATATGGTCGATCACTATGAATTCGTATTTTGACCAAATAAAAAATGACAAAGTTAAAAAATTATCACAAATCTCTTAATTCTACATTAGATAACAATTTTATTTATTTATTTTTTCAAAAAAACAATTTATGTCTCATGCTTCAGTGAGAGGTTGAGGGTCTTATTGTTGGACCCAGGACAACCTTCTTGGTTTAGAAAATCCTTCTTAATTATTTGACATGCACTACCTCCTCATCACATCAGTCTCACCACTCTGATTAATTTGCACCATCACGACCATGATTTGCACAGAATGCATTAAAGCAACAACACCACAATCTTCTTTTGGCACGAATTTCATCGCATCGATTCTTCTGGCACTATCTTCCATATGGGGCTTGGGATTTCTTTGCTTATTTGAGTTGAGATCCTCATGTCGAAGTCTTATTTGAAGAACAACAATTTGCATCTGCCTCTTCTAACCAACAACTCATGTTCTTCAACCAACAACTCATGTTCTGCTATTTACTATTTCCAAAACCAATATGGTTACAATGAATATGGTTCATTTTATCAAGAAAAGAAGAGGGATTTTGATATATCAAACAAAACTAACAAAGACATGAACAAGAAGCATGAGTGAGAGATCGGAGCACCCCCTTCTTGCATCGATATTCTTGTGCACCTACACCATCTTCTACACCAACACCACCTCATCCTCATCCATACACCTAATAATACCGTTACGAACTAAGATCACACTCCTAGATTACTAACGTGAATTCCTGATACCAAACCATCGTGTACTAGTCCATGCCATACCCAGTTGAGCTGAGAATACAAAGGAGGATGCATGGAGGCAGTTACCATAAGATTGAGTGGATTCTACATAGGAGGGTGAGGAAATTTTCTTAATCCAGCTTAATAACACGTAGAGTTTACTACCTCTATGAGTTGACATACTAGGGAGAGACAGTTATCGTTAAGCTTGGGATTCTGGCCATAGCTCACCTCTTCAAATTTGTACAACTTGAAGTTATGATCAAAGAGTAGATCAAGATACAATAAATTCACTCTTGATTACTTTGTTTCTTTGTCACACTACAAAACAAAACATAAAAAATTTCAGAGGTCTACATAATACGAAATTTTGTTGCATACCTAAATATTGGTGTGTGAGACACATCAGTAGATGTTACATAAAAAACTTCAGAGGTCAATGGTTAATATGAAATTTAGTTGCATACCTAAATATTGATGTGTGAGGCACATCACCAGATGTTACAATGGCTGTAGATGAGTTTTGTTTGGTACAAATACTCAATTATCTACTTTTAATAATCATGATTCACCCATTTATTCCCTGAAATCGTTGAACTATAAAAGATCACTGAATGTTCATTTGAACAGCAGAAACCTTGTAGGTTGGGTTAACACCTGTATTTATATAACCCTAAATACTAGCATACCCCCAAAACGGGGCAAATGAAACACCAAAGAAAAAATGAAATGGACATTAATGAAGACTTATCTTGCTTGAAATAATGCTAATAACATAGAGATATCAATCGAGATAAACTATGCCTTAAGGATCCAGTCACTGTCAAGATAAAATCATGCTAGATGCAATTAAAATACCAAGTTAAATACCTAAAATCGTCTTGTATATGATATCATAATTATAACTTAAAATCCTAGTCATAGCTAAATAAAAATTGTATGATCTTCATTAACCATGTCATTTGGGCCTCCTAAATTGTGTATTCGCTCTTCTTGTTAATCGACTATGAATATTAATGGGTTCTCTTCTTTACCACCTTTGAATTGATCTTAAGAAAAGACAAATTTCTTGATAACCGTGATCTCATGAGTTTGCAAACTCGGTATCCCTCCAACAACTTCAGAAAGCAATCTGTAGGAAGTATAGAAAAAATGCAAGTTAAGTTTTGGGTTTCCATGGCTATTATTGACATTATATGAAAAAATTGAAAGTACCATTTTGTGAAAAATTGCATGTCTAAAATGAAAGCACGATGCTCTCTCTGGCCATATTTTCTTGTTTAACCTCCTTTGAACAACACACATCCCATGTTCATATGTTTGAATCATGCATGATGCTATTCTTCACCATAGTTGTATTTTTCTCCTACCATGAAAGCCGGTCATATGGCTAGAGGCATTGTTGGAGGGATCATAGCATCATTAATCATATAATTACAAATTAATCTCTACTCCTGAAAGTCCTGGTTTCTTGTTTTTGGACGTTGTTCATGTTTGCGTGAGTTGATTTTACAGGTGATTTTTAATTTGTTGATTGATTAATTGATTGGACTATAGGATATTTTGAGATTCTTAAAGATATTCCTTTGAATAAGAGCAAACATTATAAGTTTAAATCGATTCTTTTTAGGGTTTGTCATTATTGAAATCTAAGGAAATGTTCATCAAAATTATATATTCAATTTTGGATTAATGTAATTACTGTTTTTAATTCAAAATGAATTTAAATACTCTATACAATATTGATATCTAATTGTATAGGATAACAATAAATCTTATGATAACAATAAATCCTATAGAATATTTCTTGAAAATGTAACACACTTGTCATTATTTGTGAGTGAGAATAAGACTGCTTAGGATGCAATGTTCAATGTCCTACACAATTTTAAAGAGTGGCTCAATGGTTTGATGCATTGTAGAGAGATACAACCGACAATTCAAATATGTGCCTTGTACCTTAGCATGCACTTAATATTAGAACATATGCAATGGAAATAAGTGGAAGGATAAACATTTTCCACTATTAAGTCCCTTATCACTTGCGATAGTTTCATCTTCCAATATTATACTCCTGGCATTAAGCTCGCCCATCAGCATATTCGTTAAAGCCTTCAGTTTCCAAAATGGAAATAAGAGGAAGGATAACCGTTTTCCACTATTGAGTCTCCCTTGGCACCTGCGATAGTTTCAACTCCGCCTGCTTCCAATATTATACTCCTGGCATTAAGCCCATTAGTATATTTGTTAACTGGCATTAAGCCCATCAGCATATTCGTTAAATCCTTCAGTTTCCAAATCTAAGCCTGTGCGTTGAAGTATTGTATCCCCACACTCTTGAAAAGCCAAATTATTCATGCGTTCTGCAGTGGCACTTGAAATCCCACAAATCATGAAAAAAATAGACAGAGTGTTCCATATTTTTCAGCCACGCTTAATCTGGCTATATCGCTTTCTAAAATTAGATGGTAATGTCTTGTTCTTAAGCTAGAAGGTGAACACTGACCTGGACAAGTATATTGAATGTAACAAACTACAAACTACACTAGCACTGTACCCCAAATTGCATCAAGAATCAAGATTGAAACTAGATTGCACAACTATCTAAGAGGCTTTAAACACAAGAAAGACCAGTTTTCTCTCCAAAGCCACTTTTCCTGTAGTGCCCACCTTGAAAACACTGCACATGGAGGCAGAGCTCCAGGGAATTTATCTTGACATCCACAGGACTGATGGTTGTGGTGGCGTAGTTGTGCTTGGTGGTTCCTTTACTTATGGATGCATCTGGTGAGGCTCCCCCATCCAAACTCATATCTACTTGCTGAAATTTCCCTTGGACGGGATTGCTCTGGAGGCAAACTCATGGCGAATTTCTTTAATAGATCTAGTTCAAACCCATAAATTTGTTGAAAATACATAGTACTATGTTCGTGTAGAATGAATGATAATAAACCCACTGCAAAATCATAAACAAGGCCACTATGAATTCAAAGTGAATGAATTGATGTAACAAATTATTTGATTGATGAGAAAACTGCAAGAGAAAGATTATTCATGGCATGCTAAGCTCTGAAAAATGATGGAATAGCCTTACCCATTAGGAAAATAGACTCCATGGGTACAATTTTCATGAGTGTTTGAGCTCGTTAACCTAAAACCAACACATTCTAAACTTAGAAATCAACTGATATTGAATCATAGACGCCCAGCCCCTGGACTGCCAAATGTTATGGATTTCTTTTTTCAGGTTTTTTATTATAAAATCCTTGGATTATGAAGCAACTTGAACCTAACCAAGTAATTTCCAAATTGCAGCAACAACAGAGATCTAACCCAGAAGTTATTTTGTGATTGTTTGAATACTTTGGCTATCAAAATATAAGAAAAGCAACAGCTCGAAGATTAAACGTGGGAAAGGACGCAAGTAGCATTGAATTCTCCAACTATAAGCTAAGTTATTGGTCATGTTATGTTCCTATTAACCAAACATGAAATTCCCAACAAAATGCATGAAGTTTATAACCAAAACAGGTTATAGAACGATGCAAACAAACACCACACCAACCCTGGATCACATCCCGTCGAAGATTAAACGTGGGAAAGGACGCAAGTAGCATTGAATTCTCTGACTATAGGCTAATTTATCGGTCATGTTATGTTCCTATTAACCAAACATGAAATTCCCAACAAAATGCACTAAGTTTATAACCAAAATAGGATATAGAATGGTGCAAACAAACACCACACCAACCCTGGATCGCATCCTGTCACTGACTGAGTCATTTCTGGAAAATTTGCAGTCTAATTCCCGAGGATCCTTGCGAAAGGCCTCACAATGAAGGTTGGAAAATTGACAGAATCATAAAAGGGCGCTGCAACAATGTCTGTAGAGATGCAATGCAACATATTTATTTCTCTCTCAGAACGGTATATAAAAAGTCAAAGATGATTAAATACTTTTTATGAAATTGGTTTATCAGAATGAAAAAGTGCCTATATTTAAAGTCAGAAGATTTTGCTATGTGAGACGAATATATTGATAAAAACCCCAATAGGCCACCAAGACTCCCCTTCTCAATGCCAAAATGTTTCCCAAAGAACAATCTCCCCCTTTCAACAAAACTATCGATGCAAACATATCAACAGCAAAGGCAACATAATTTATGACAGATGAAGAAAATATTTCCACAATGTGATCATCTAAATAGTATATTTTAGGCTTACAATCTCAGAGCTGCTTGACGAAGCACCACATCCATAAACTGCAATGCTTCTTGCAGAAGTGATACAGGCTCCCCAGCTACGTGTTGTGCCAATTTATTCAAGTTTATTGTTGCAGCCTACCTAAATAGCACGTGATAGGTTCTAACCCGCCTGCCAAAACAGAATGGCTCAACTCAGGGAATCCATAAAACGAAGCTTGATCTTATGATGTTAAACTATTGTATAAGGTGAATTTCAGCAATGTACATGCTTAAATTCAAAGGAAAATTCAATGAAGGCCAAAATAAGAAGCTTGCAACAACATGTTGCATTAAAGATCATAAAATAAAAAAAATACTTAAAAAAAAATTTACGCGATAACAATAACGACTATTTGGAATAAGCAAGTATAAAAAACCGCATGGCTATTTAGAATAATTTCAGTAAAAACAACAAAAATCTTGGCTGATGGTAGTGACAGAGTGCCATACCAATTGAAAATCAACATAAATTTAAGCAAATATCAGTCAAAGTACATAAATTTCAAAATAACAGTGAAAAAAATGGATAGGATAGCAAATAGAAGAGAGCTTATAAGTAACCTTGTGGAAGGGGTTCCTCCGTCTTTGCCTTCATGTCTATTTCCACTTGCTTGTCTTTGAGAGGCTTGGCCGTATAGAGACTTTTATGACCGTCATAAGCCGGGACATCATTGTTCACAGCCTCGGGGTTCTTCTTGAATGCTTCATATATTATCCTTTAGTTTAAACCCTTCGGAGGCCTTGGCTCAATGGTAACCTGAGCGATTAAAGCCGAAATGACCATTCAAGGCATCTACATAAATTTTAACATTAAAAAACACAGATGAAGGAAGAGATACGGACATCATAATGGAACAGCTCCTTGTTCTGGAACTGAACCCTGTAATGGTTCGCCAAGAGGGATATCGGCTGTCCAGCGTTTCCAAAGCTGGGCCGCTTGTCCAAATTAAAATTTTCGGCAAGAATCACTTGTCAGAAACACTTGTGCGTCACCAAGCTCCATTGAACTGGGAGCAGCCATTGCTCACTTTCTTTTTCACTTGATTCCTTTAAAACACAGAGTTTCAAACCATCCAGAAGCTATGCTTCGGGGACACACAGAATTTACTGTTAGCCAAAACCAAGCCAACTAAACTTGAGTTTACCGCTCAGTTAATATTAAAATTTAATTTCCACTTTTTCACACCGACCTCTTTTTCTCTTTTGCTTGTCGGGTGAAACTTGTCTATCTCCCGACTAGACAAGTCTATTAACTTTGGTCGACCTTTAGACCCGACTGATTTACTTCGACTTACTTGTCGGTTCTACCGACTGATTTTACCTCTACCACTTGTCACTTCAAAGTTGGCTAACCTATTTGACAACTCAAGTCGGATCACTCAACCAACCTCTCAAGTCGGCTTACTCAACCGACCTTGTCGGTTCACTTTGGTCGAAATCTACACAGTATTTTTCTTAGTCTAAGAGACTTAAGAAATTACAAATGCTTTTCACCTGTGAGTAATATAGAGTAAAAATGGACACATTAACAAATCCAAATAACTCATAAAACATATGCCCAAATATGTAGGAAGACTTGAGTTGACCAATGTGCCGTAAAACCCTGAAACTTTCACGCGGTGAGAAATTTATGGGTTCTTGTTCTTTCACTCAACTGTAATGGTAAAAGACATTTACACAAGTAAATCTGGAAATATTGTGTGGCCAAATAAACACATTCAACCATAAACTATTTCATATATATAACTTATACGAAAATAACAAAGTATTACAAACTTGTCAATCCAGACTTGTCGGCTCATGGACTGATCCTTTTACAGAGTTTAGGATCCTCGACTAAATCACTTACACAGAAGCTTGAGCTTCAACTTCTCTTTCTCACCCTGAGTTCCTCTGTCTCTCTATAGTGTCTGTAAACTGATTTACAAATTTCTTCTTCTATTTATAGGCAACCTGAAAATTGCTTCTACATGGGTCGATTGACTCACCATTAAAGACTGTAATAAATATCTACCTAACAACTTAGCTTCAGAAATAAATTCGATTGGTTTACATTGCCGAATCGTGGACTCTACCCTCTTATCAGACTGACCGACAAGATCTTTACTGATACAGACTCTGACAGAGTCGGCTGAGAGTCAGGTATGGATCTGTGAGTAATTACATTTTTCCAACACTCCCCCTTAATTATGAGCAGATGGGGTTTTTTAAAACAAAATTTACAAAATGTTTCAGAGCTTAGACATGCACTGTTTATGACAGAGTTCACTGTGAAAAACTTGTCATTCCAAGATAACTACACAGATACTGGAATGTGTCATTTGCCAATGGCTTTGTGAAGATGTCTACAAGTTGATCTTTAGACCTGCAAAATTCCAAACAAATTTCTTTGTTGTTCACCAACTCTCTTACGAAATGAAACCTTGTGTCGATGTGCTTGGTTCTCTTATGAAACACATGATTCTTTGATAATGCTATGGCTGAATTGTTGTCGCAGAATATTGTTGTTAGTTCTTGATGGTTTTGTGACAAGTCTTTTAAGACTCTCCTCATTCAGACAGCTTGACATGCAGCACTTGTCGCTGCAACATACTCTGCTTCAGCTGAAGACAAAGTTACAATGGGTTGTTTCTTTGAATCCCATGAAACAACACCTGTACCAAAATGAAATGTGTACCCAGATGTGCTTTTCCTATCATCTATGCTACCTCCATTGTCACTGTTAGTGTAACCAATGAGTTTAAAATTTTCTGAGGTTGAATAGATAATACCAAGGTCTTTTGTGCCACTTACATACCTCATAATTATTTTACCTGCTTGTCAATGTGAATATTTTGGTGACTCCATGAACCTTGAGATCAGACTTACTCCATACATAATGTCTAGTCTTATCATTGTCCAATACATAAGGCTGCCAACAGGCCTTTTGAATAGTGTAGGATCTACAGTGGATCCTTCATCATCCTTGCTCAATTTTAAATTTGTTATTGCTGGTGTTGGGGTTGTCTTGCAATTAGACATGTTAAACCTTTTTAAAAATTCACTTGCATACTTAGACTGTGATATAAAAATACCACTTTGAGACTGCTAAACTTCAATGCCCAGAAAAAAATTCATAAGCCCCAGATCAGTCATTTCAAATTCACTTTCCATGACTGCTTTAAAATCTTCTATGCCATAATCACCAGTAAATATTAAATCATCTACATATAGGCAGACAATTAACATCTTACCTTGCTCATCGACTTTGGTGTACAAAGTCAGTTCACTTTCACTTCTGTGAAATCCATTTTCAGTGAGATAGGAATCAATTCGACTGTACCAAGCTCTAGGAGCTTGCTTCAAGCCATAGAGTGCATTTTTCAGCCTATACACTTTATGTTCTTGACCTGGAACTTCATACCCTTGTGGCTGTTCCACATATACTTTCTCTTCTAGATATCCATTTAAGAATGTCGACTTGACATCCATTTGATGAACATGCCATTTGTTTTGTGCAGCAATGGCGAAAACTGTTCTGACTGTATCCATGCGTGCAACAGGTGCAAACATTTCATTGAAGTCTATGTCGGGTTGCTGTGTGAACCCTCTTGCTACCATTCTTTCTTTGTGCTTCTGCACATTCCCATCAGCATCTTGCTTTGTCTTGTAAATCCATTTGACACTGATTACATCTTTGTATTTTGGTACATCAACCAGTTCCCATGTCTGGTTCTTCTCAATTCATTATATTTCTTCATCCATAGCTTGTGCCCATACTTCTTCTTCAACAGCTTCTTCAAATGTTAGTGGATCATATATAAGGGAAAATAATGCAAAGAGAGAGAATGAATTAGGTGTACCAGCTTCATATATCTCTCGCAGACTTCTTGTCTTCATCGGTTCTGTTGATGTCGACCTTGACGAAATGCTTGATGGAGTCTATTGTCTTCTTGGTGTACTTGTCAGTGTAGCTTGAACTTCTACTTGTGTTGATGGTCCTTGTGCTGAACCATGTCGTGGTGTAATGGGAGTCGAAGGTGCTGCGATCGGTTGACTTACATGTGGTGTTTGAACCACTTCCTCTTCCATATCATCATTGTCGACATTCGACACAATCTTAACATTTATGTCGATGGTTCCATCCCATGATTCATTCTCGACAAATTGAACATATCGCCTAATTATCACTTTCCTTGCGACAGGGTCATACAACTTGTATGCTTTTGTGTCTTCAGAATAGCCGAAAAAAATACATTTCTGTCCCTTCTTGTCTAGCTTCCTTCTCAGCTCATCTAGAACATGAGCATATGCAACACAACCAAAAAATTTTAAATGTGAAACACTATGATTCTTACCTATCCATGCTTCTTGAGGAACTTTATTCTTCACACTCTTTGTTAGACACCAGTTCATAATGTATATGGCAGTTGCAACTGCTTCACCCCAATACTCATTTGGCAAATGCTTGGCTGCCAACATGCTACGTGCCATCTCCATGATGGTTCTATTCTTTCTTTCAGCAATACTGTTTTGCTGAGGTGTATACCGTGAAGTGAATTGTTTCTGTATACCATGGGTCTTGCAAAAATTCAAAAATTCATTTGAAACATATTCACCTCCTCTGTCAGTCCTTAAGATCTTGATGCGATGTCCACTATGGTTCTCCATGAGTGCCTTGAACTGCTGAAAATAACTAAATGCCTCATATTTATATTACAAAAAATATACCCATGTTTTTCTTGAGTAGTCATCAATAAAAAATAGAAAATACTTGCACCCACCAATGGATGATGTCTACATTGGACCACAAATATCAGAGCGCACAATTTCAAGTGGTGTGCGTGCTCTATATGACTTTTCGACTAGAAAAGTCTCTCTATGCTGCTTGCCAAAAATGCAGCCTTCACAAACCCTCTCTAGTCTGTCGATCAATGGTAATCCTTTTACCATATTCTTTGTGTGTAGTAGCTTCAGCCCACCAAAATTTAGATATCCAAATCTGAAATGCCACAACCAGGATTCATCCTAAACTTCTATCTGAAATGCAGCTTACAAATTAGTGCTGCCATTTTCTCTCTTATCGAGGAGCTTGACTGTTTCTTCACTTTATTCCTTGAATGCAGCTCCCATGTTTGTCTTCCCTTTCATGTCGGGAACTATCCGCAATGGAAACAAGTGATTTCTTTCCATTGGTACTTTTGCTATCAGCTGGTCACTTGGACGCTTGTCTTCGATCACACAGTGATCATCTTCCATGTAGACTTTGTAGCCTTTTTGTATCAATTATCCAATGCTTAACAAATTTTGTTTCAGACCTTCGACATGATAGACATCATGGATGTATTTACTCTCCCCCTATTTGGTTAGATTATCAACAGTGCATTTTCCTAAGACAGTAACTTGGACATTGTTTCCAAGTGTAACATCAGTTTTGACTGAACTGTCTAGACAGGAAAAAAAATTTAAATTACCATTCATGTGATTGCTACAGCCTGAATCTAAGTACCATGTGTCATGTGGACTTTCTTGAACAGCATTGCATTCAAGTGGAGATGTCGATGCCATTCACATTGCACTTGTCGAAGTGTTGGTACTGGTCGACTGATTTAGACTTTTCCTTCCTTGGTCATATTGATTCTTCCTACATTCATATACATAATGACCAAATTTCTTACAATAATGGCATTGAATTTTTTTATTTATCAAACCTCTGGCCACTTGGCTGACTTGGGTTATGATTATCTCCTTTGCCACCGACATTTGCAAGACTTCTGCCTTGTCCTCCTCTTGAAGAACTTCTTCCTCTACCTCTGAATTTGTTTCTCCCCCTGCCTCTACCACGGCTTATGGATGACTATGCTGCAAATGCACCTTCCAATGATGTCTGTGTTCTGCTGAGTCTGTGTTCATGATTGATGAGTGAAGCTTGCAACTCATCAATGGTAAATGTCGTCATGTCTGTGTGTTCTTCTAAGGTCACAACCAAGTTTTCAAATATTAGGGGAAGACTTCTGAGAATTTTTTCAACAACCCTTCGGTATTCTATGACTTCTCCATGATATTTCAGTTGGTTTATCAAACCAACGAATCTGGTGTAGAATGTGTCTACATTCTTTGAATCTTTCATGGACAGAGATTCAAAATCTCTTCTCAGAATCTCCAGCTTGGATGTCCTTACCTTATCCAAACCTTGATAGGCAATCTCCAATGTATCCCATGCTTGCTTAGCATTAGTTGTTGCTACTACTCTTGGGAGTATGCTCTCATGCATAGCTTGATGTATGTAAAACAGAGCTTTTCCATCTTTCTTCCTCTGCTCCCTCAAGACATCTTTCTTAGCCTTTGTGAGATTGTTATACGCTATCATGTATGTTGGTTCTGCATAACCATGCTGGACTATCTCTCAGACATCTTGACCTCTGAATAAAGCTTTCATTGTTAAAGACCAATATTCATAATTCTTTCCTGTAAAAATTGGAGTTTGCAATGAACCAAAAGTGGAAGCCATTTTTACTTTTTTTAATTAACTTTCCTTAGAAAATTAAATTTCCACCTTTTAAGACAAGATTTCTTTCTTAAACCTTGCTCTGATACCAGTTAGCCAAAACCAAGCCGACTAAACTTGATTTTACCGCTCAGTTAATATTAAAATTTAATTTTCACTTTTTCACGCTGACCTCTTTTTCTTTTTCACTTGTTGGGTGAAACTTGTCTATCTCTCGACTAGACAAGTCTATCAACTTTGGTTGGCCTTTAGACCCAACTGATTTACTTTGACTTACTTGTCAATTCTACCGACTGATTTTATCTCGACCACTTGTCACTTCAAATTTGGTTGACCTCTTCAACCACTCAAGTTGGATAACTCAACCAACCTCTCAAGTCGGCTTACTCAACCAACCTTGTCGGTTCACTTTGGTCGAAATCTACACAGTATTTTTCTTAGTCTAAGAGACTTAAGAAATTACAAATGCTTTTCACCTGTGAGTAATATAGAGTAAAAATGGACACATTAACAAATCCAAATAATTTATAAAACATATAGCGAAATATGTAGGAAGACTTGAGTGGACCAATGTGTCGTAAAACTTGGAACTTTCACGCGGAGAGAAATTTATGGGTTCTTGTTCTTTCACTCAACTGTAATGGTAAAAGACATTTACACAAGTAAATATGGAAATATTGTGCGGCCAAATAAACACATTCAACCATAAACTATTTAATATATATAACTTATGCGGAAATAAAAAAGTATTACAAACTTGTCAGTCCAGACTTGTCGACTCACCTACTGATCCTTTTACAGAGCTTCGGCTCTTTGACTGAATCACTTACACAGAAGCTTGAGCTTCAACTTCTCTTTCTCACCTTGAGTTCCTCTGTCTCTCTATTGTGATTGTAAACTGATTTACAAAATTCTTCTTCTATTTATAGGAAACCTGAAAATTGCTTCTACATGGGTCGACTGACTCACCATTAAAGACTATAATAACTATCTACCTAACAACTTAGCTCCAGAAATAAACTCAACTGGTTTACATTGCCGAATCATGGACTCTACCCTCTTGTCAGACTGACTGACAAGATCTTGACTGATACAGACTCTGACAGAGTCGGCTGAGAGTCAGGTAAGGATCTGTGAGTAATTACATTTTTCCAACATTTACTACGACAAAGAAAGCTCACTAAACACAATTTTTGTCACCGTTTACCTCCTGCTAACTGCCAGGTTTTGAACTAGGGACCAGAGTGACACACAGTAACAAAAAAATCTTTCCAAACTACACAGAGTATATTCACACACAACCCACAGCTCACTTGAATGCAAATGGTCTCACCGGTAAGCCTCTGCTGACAACTATTCAACGGTACATGCAAGCTTCATAAGGAAAAAACCAGAGAGGTCATTAAATTTTTACTTTAAAAAACACCCTATTTTGTAAAAGACACAAGTAACATTTATTTTTTATTTTGTAAAAGAGGCAAGTAACATTTATTTTGTGACAGGGGGTGGCTCCTCATAGGCCGTGGACAGACGACGAGAACTCGAGGAGGACCGTATCCTTAATAGCACCTTCGGTGTAATTATGGATGTAGCATTGGACATTTCCTAATATTGATTTACACGCTTATTAGTTATCTTAAAGTAATTTACTCGCTTCCTCATGCATTTCTTCGTCCCAATTCACTACAAGCCCCACAGATCTATCACTGCAAGCTTTCTCGTGTGACTTTCTAAGATCTATCAGTGCAAGCTTCCCCGTGTGACTTTCTAAGAGGGAAAGGGTATTTGTCTACCCGTTCCGGGTCGAGTGGGTCGGTACCATAAAAAAATTAGTAAATCTATTACTCAATGGGTGAGTTATCAATCTAGGTGGAGCTTCTCATAACTGTCCCATTTTGCTTCAGATTGAGAAGAAAGATGAAAAACAAAACCTAAAGTGAAAAAACAAACAACGAAGGTAACCTAAGCAGTGTTTGTAAGCACAGAAAAAAGTTGGAAGTTTATAGACTCTATTTTTGAAGTACATCACATAAAACCTAAATATTTTCTTAAAACACAGAGTTCAGAAGAAACAAGCTTCAAATCTCTACCAACATCAACAAAATCCCAATAAAACAATTATCCGTTCAAATTTGGCAGGAATATAATTCGTTTGTATCTTGGTGACAATTATGGCCACCTCTACCTTCCTATGTGAGGGTAGCCATCATGAAATGCGTCAGTCTCCCCAATTAAAAATTCTTTATACGCTATTTTTATTTGCTTAGCATTTATGTCGGGCTATCTTTACAACTTCATGCTCCATTTCGTTAATAATTTTTAGCCAAAGCACATTGACATAGGGATGTGTGTTTTATTCTTATAAGAAAAATACCAAATTTGAGTGGATCAGTTACTAGACCATGGAAATAAGACTCACAAATATACTATGTTTTTATTTTGCATATCATCCTTGTTTCCATGGCTCCTACTGGGAATTGAACTGTTAACAGTGTTGCTTAAACCACCTCTACTCTGCTGCATTATTGGTCCACCATTGGTTGAAGGAATGACGACAGGCCAGGAATCTTGCAAAAAAAATGGGGATGAGCACTATGAATCTAGTGATAGGAGTAGACATTAAACTAAATGATATTATTTCCATGCTGGGGAGAATCAATCATTGCAGACTGAGAAATAACAAGTGTTGTAGTTCCAACGTCACTGGAATTGTTTGGAATGCATCTTTTTGGTGTCAACACATGTGAAACTCGAACAAACATATTTACAAGAGGGTGAAATAAAGGAAAAGCACATTGCAAGGAAGAAGAGGTGACTTCTTCAAACAACAAGAGTTGGATATGAAACCTCTCTTCCCTTCAGAAAACAAATTCGGCATGCAACGCCTCTCTTCTCTTTAGAAAACAAATTCTGCAGCAAAATAGCTGCAAAAATTGGTGGTTAATTGCATTGCATGACAGACGTAGAAGAGCGTGTTAGCTGAGTGTGCAACGTAGCTGTAATGTATTTGGTAGACATAAATCCTCGTCAACTCCCCACACAAAAAATACATAAGTGAAATAGTAGTTGGGGACTCAAGAAACTACCCTAATTTATAAACTTCCAAATGGCGGGCGTTAGTTCCACAAGTGGAAAATAGTGTACCGTGGAGGAAGGATCCTAAAAATTGCCTCTTTTGTGGGTGTCGTTTATCTTGTAAAAGGCATAGCAAAACCTATAGAAAATGATAAGAAAGAGAGTATACTCCTTATATATTTTGACAATAGAAAATGGTAGAAAAACTATAACAAAATGGATAATATTATGTTTTTCTAGCCTATACCATATAGATAAGTCCAATTTTCATAACAGATAATCTTATGTTTTTCTAGCCTATACCATATAGATAAGTCCAATTTTCATAACCGCAATCTCTGTAACAAAGTGGCAGAGTAACTACCAACATTGGCAGGTATCTGCTGCCACCCAACAGCCAACACTTGTGAGTTGTTGTTGCTCGAGGTCACTTGATAATGGTGGGAGATAGGAGGCACAATGTGTGGCAAGGTAACACGAGGAAGAATATAAGGTTTTTAGTCCATTTTAATGCAGATTTTGAGGAGTTTCCTAACTTGTAGAAACTGGGCATCTATTCCTCGAACCCCCTCCTCACATTGTTCAAGCTTCTTCTCCTCGTGCACAACCAGATCTCCATCCACATCCTAGTGTCGTTGAAATCGCCAATGATCTCCCTATTTCAAATGGTGGCTGCAATTTTCCTCCACCACCACCACTTGCAATTCAAAAAAGGTTGGGAGACCTTATTACCCCATCAACCTCCTTAGTATCCAATTAGCCCAGCATCCTTGAGAAATAGTTATCACTCTCTTGTTTGTGATAAAATTACAAAAGTTCCTCTCCTGGTAGCCCTTAACACCCCTTGGATGAGCCATTACAACATGACAAAAAAATGATAATTGAAGAGTAAGCCTCCTTAAAAAAGGTTAATCTGTATCCAAGCTGTAGGAACAAATTTAGTTATTGGAGGAAATAGTTGTGAGCACGAGGTTTCCACAACCACGAAATACTCTTTCGTCCTCTGACTTGTACCTCGAGTTTTATAAACAACTGGTTTTAATTTGAATCTATGTAGTTGGGCGCTTTTAAAATGGTTGAAATATGTTAGAAAATTTTGATTTTTTGAGCAATAGTGATCAGTCTTTGTAGAGTGTTCATGTTAGATGTTGAATTTAAATTTGTCATATTCTTATTATGTTGGAAGTGAGGTTGTATTTTGGTCATGGCTTGAGTGGTTTAACTTTCTATGCACATGTTATGGTATGACTCAAAAGGTTCAACACTTTATGCACATGTTATGGTATGAGTTGTTATGATATTATGCATGTTCTAAGTGATTAACTCAATATTGTTTTGAGAAATTATGGACATGTAGACGCAAAGAAAGGGAGTTACAAGGAGTTTTATTTAAGTTAAATATGTTGGGTTATATCCCAACTTGAGGAGAGGAATTTCAAGGAGGTATACTTTTTTTTCTTTAGATGGTCTTTCATTCATAAATTACATTTGTGTTTCCTTGGCCTATAATATCTAAACACTTAAAGTTAAAGTCCTTTCAATATGTTATAGCACATTACATATTGCACCATTTGTCAAACCATTATAGAATAGTTAGTAACCACTTGGTTAATTACTTTATGAAGACATTGAGATCCTCAGAAAAGGGGAGGGTCTTATTTGTGAGGGTATGTAAAACATTGATTTTTATTTGAGATTACAAATAGCTCTTTCATTTCATTAAATTAGAAATCAACTCTAATTATTTTTCTGATAGTAGGAGTCCCTATTGGGTGAAAGGTTTGCGGGTTTGATCCTATTTTTGAGTTAACAGGTAAATTTCATTGTTCACCTGTCATGCTAGAAGTGGTCATTTAAATAACTATTGTAATCACTTAGATTGCAAGGTTACAAATAATACACATTAAGAATCATATAATCATAATAGAGACAAGAGACAAGAATAATGGATAGAATAACAGCTTATATTACTCAAAACACATGTGGGTTCATACAATAAACCGAACTGAATTCTTATTTGTCTCAACATCATATATATACATTTACAAAACAGTTATGGTGAATACTTGTCAGTTCACCCAACCGACACGATTGATGAGGCTGACCTAATCTACAATTCGTCGGCTAATGAGTCTAGTCGGCTTAGCTGGCTAGATTCTCCAACATCTCCCCCAGGAACAAAATCTTTCTTTGTCCCAAAGAAAGGGGAGGTAAAAAAATGGTTGTCTTAAGTAGTTCCTAAAATTGCTTTGATTATGGACTATGTTGTCTGATTGATGGTCCTTTCTGTAGACAAATATCCACAATGGCTTTTGTTGTAACTTCTAACTGGTGTTGAAAATATTCCCAATTGTGGAGGGCTCTCTGGATATTGATGGTCAAGGTTGTGATGCTTGACAAATGCGATATCTTATGCTGTATCGACAAGTCTACAATATTATTCATGCCTGGGCCCAAAAATTGTGCTTTTTCTTCTGCAGTGTCAAGTAATCTCTTCATGTGTGGTTGAATCTTGTCGACGTTGTCCAAGCTAGAATTGGCCCTGAGTTATCCATTGGTGTGCTTGTTTCTCAAGTTTCTCCAGCTTTGTTGTTTCTAACATAATTTGGTCTTGAATTTTTTTCTCATTGCTTACGTGTCTCCTTACTGGATCTGTAGTGTTTTAATGTGCTCACGCATACTCCTCAGCTGTTGAAATACTTGGCCATAATAGGTGACCCAGTTTCTTAGGACTTCCTCTGTCATGGTAGATTCCTCAAAATGTTCTTTCAATACTTTGTGAGCTTCTGAAACTGCGGTATACAGATTTCTTAACAAACAGAGGTATGCGTCATCTGCTCTTCCTTCTTTTCCTATAGCTATGTTTGAAGACTAGACGCGATACTTTCAAATAGTTAGTATGCATGTTTTAACGGTATTTTGGTGTCGGCTTCCTCTGGTACATGAATGATTGTTTGTGTCATATCTCTGCATTTCGTTAGGAATTCGACTTGTTCCGTTTTAAGTTTTTCTATTTTTGTATGTCTTCTTTCTTTCCTTGTTCTAGATTCTT
Organism: Pseudotsuga menziesii; assembly: GCA_001517045.1. Taxonomy (NCBI): domain Eukaryota; kingdom Viridiplantae; phylum Streptophyta; class Pinopsida; order Pinales; family Pinaceae; genus Pseudotsuga; species Pseudotsuga menziesii. The sequence continues at coordinate 153,376 of LPNX010209189.1, read as the reverse complement.
TATTAAGGGCTTCCATCAGTTGGTCCAATTCGTCATCTCTGATATTTTGTGTGTTCACTGTTGTGGTTGAACCTAGCTGAGCCAAGTGGACTACCGATGGTATCTGTTGATGGCCTGCTTGCATCTGTTTTTGTTGTTCTTTTTTCTTTTTATCTTTCTTTTATTTTCTTTTACGTCGAGATTGTTCTCTTTTTGCATCATCTACTACTGTCGACAATGGTTCTGTCTGTTGTTCTATGGTACTTCCTGTCAAGTCGGTGTTTACCAAATTTGTTTAAGGAAGGGAATTAGTCGATGGTTGTGTAATTGCCAGTGATTTGGATGGTGAAACTAAAGTTGAGGTTAGTGTAGGCAAAGGTAGGCGCTCTGAAGTCGGTGGGAGGTTCGGTATGAAATCTGTTGGCATAGGATTCTCGACTACTGGTGGTGAGTCGATGGGTTCATTAGGATCGACAGAATCGATGAGGTCGATCATTTCTTGATCAAGTTCATATGATATGGTTCCTTCCTCAGCTTCATTGATTGAAACTAAGGGATTTCCAATGGATGGTATAAATGATGAGATTTGTGTTGCTACCACTCCAGAGGTTCGGTTGGGATTTCTTAGAAATGTAGATTCAACAACTACGACAACCTTCGATTTTGGTGCAGGATTTTGTGGTTGGTTAGGGTGTTGAGAAATTGCAAGAAGTTGTTGTGAGGGGCCTGACTCATGAACTTATTTTGTGGCATTTAGTTGTTGAACACCTAGGAAAAGATTGGGGAGTTTGTCGATAAATTCTTGCAGGTCTTTGTCTTTATCAAATATTTCTTTGCGTTTTCAGACAATGCCTTCCTGTAAGGATTTGTTGGTGGAACAAAGGTCGGGCTTGGTACTTCTTCTTGGGTTATTTGGATCGGGAATGGAGGTGGTGGAGTATTAGTTAAATCAACAAACTTATCTTCAGGACGGGTGGCAACTCTTACCTTCTTTGCTTTTGAATTCTTTGTGTCTTCTTCCATGAATATTTTGAACTGTACTTCGATGGATATCTTGTTCTTAGCAGCATCCTCCAATATTTCAACAGCTCTAGCATTTAACTCATCCTCATCATCAGATTCCTCTAGGAGAATGAGTCTGTGTTTTCCTTTTCCTTTGACTGGAGTACTTCTCTTTTTTCGTGCTTTAGATATTTATGAAGCTAGTTGTCGGATGTTTAGTTTGGTCATAGAGTACTCTGGTTTGTCAGATTGAGTTTCCTCATATGTTTGCTCATCCTCCTCTACCTGTTGATGTATCAGTTCAAGGGCTTGTTGTGTGAGCAGTATTGTAACTATTTGAAGAGTGTTTACCTCTTCTATGGGGTGTCTTCTAGGGTAAAAGTGCTTATATGAAGATGTAATTCATAATCTTCCTCTTTCTCCTGGTCAGTTAAGGGCTCAATGATCGGCTGATCAATTTTCTTTTCGATTGTCGGTATGGATATTTTGGTGTTAGATTGTCGGGCCAACTCTACGAAGATATCCTCGAATGATGGGTAATAATTAAGAGGCTTGTATTTTCCTGTAGTTCCCTGCATGTACCAAACTACAGTGTGATCCAACTCTAACCGGATATGCATTGTTGACGACAAAATTCTTTGAATATTTTGGGGTACCCTCCATCTGGCCGTTCGAATCTTTAAATTTTGGAACCAGTTGTCTAATAAGAATTTAGCTGCTTCCAGTTCCTGAGAGTTCCCAACCATTGAAAATGGATTGAAATTCCACGTATGGAATCTTGTTGGTTCAAGGAACTATGGGTCTCCAACAGGACACAGGATTAGAGATAGGAATCTGATTGTTGCACCTTCCTGCTGACATTTTAGATAGATATTCTTGATAAGATCAACTAAGTGTTGTTCCCAACAGTAATTTTTCCTTGTCTCTGCTATGTTGTTGACGGCTTCCAACATGTTGAGTCTTAAATCACATCCATGTGTCATAGCCGTTAGTCCCGCAAACACAATTTTTGCTACTATCTTCGGTGTAGTGTACTGAATCTATTTGATTACCAAACCTTTAGAATTGTTCCCGGTTGGAGTTCCTATTAGTTTTTCGACCAACCTTAGTTTTGAACCTATGGGAACCAGTTCACCCTTGTTTGACAATCCTGTAAGTCTATAAATGGTATCGTCAGATACCTTAATAGGTTTGTCAAAGTAGAACTTCCCATTGTGATACCGACTAATGATGAATTTTGCTATAATTTCTTTTGTTCCCCCGAATAATTCCATGAGCAATGCATTGATATAACTCATAATGGTGATGGTGTTTAATTTTTGAGCCTCTGTTGTCATTTTCTTGTCTATGTATGCCCATTTTTTTAATTTCTTCCCATAGTATCGACCATGATGTTTCCTGAAGTTTTGCTTTGATGATGTTCTCCAACCTTTCCATCAACGGGGTTTCGGTGGTTTCTAGATCCTTTGTTTTGATGGTTGCAGACCTCGTCTTCTTCGGTGCCATTTTGTTGGTAGACTACTATGGTTCTTGAACAGGTATCTTAGTCTCAAGGTTTGCATAGCTCTGTCTCTCTAGTTCTTCGTAGAATGATATGAAATCTTCATCTGATGTGGTATTTATAGGTGGAGCAGTCGGTGATCTTGTCGATGAAGGTATTAATGGTGGATTTGACTGTGAAGGATGCCCCGTCGATAGTTCTTTTAATGCGCTCTGGTTTTCGCTCTCCCTCTGTCTATGGTCATGATGATTTGATTGGACCATTTAAACCTTTTGTCGATGTGCATCATGATGGTGGAAATGTTGGTAATATGGTCGGTAGTCGTTGTGTCAATGGTCATGTTGTCAGTGTCTATTTCTTCCAAGTGATATTCTACTATTTTCTTCCTGAGATTTTATCGAAGTCCCAGTCATTTTGATTTTGTTGGATTGTTTGTTTCGTTGATTTCTAATTTTTTATGGTTTCTATATATTTTTGTTAACAGTTATTAAACCATTTTTTTTTTAATTTTCTCTTAGATTTTGTACTGCTTTACTCGGGCATCATTAACAAGTTTCCAAAATATTTTTCTTTGTAACATTCTCAGTTGGACTGATCCGTTGGCATTGATTTATTTTACGATATAAGGTCCCATCCACTCTGTATGCAGTTTCTTTGGCCTACCTTTCACATGATCGTTATACAACAATGCAAGGTGTCCAACTGACAAGTTCTTGTTTTTTATGTTTCAGTCATGCCATGTTTTTTGTTTTTTCTTTTGTATTTCTTCGTGTTGTATAGCAATTAGTCGTTGTTCCTCTAGCTTATCTAGTTGCATTAGTCTCTCTTTCTTAGCCTCTTCAATGATAATATGTAATATGTCGACTATTATTGGTGTCTGTTTTCGGAAGTGTAGAGGAACAATTGCTTCCTTCCCATAGACAAGTCTAAAGTGTGTATGGTCCATGGATCATTTATATGTTGTTCTGTATGCCCATAGGACAGCAGGAATTTTCTCATCACAGTCATCTTTTTCTTTGTTGCAAATTGTTTTTAAGCCTCTTGTCAAGGTTTTGTTAAATGCTTCAATTGCACCATTAGACTGAGGATGATAGGATGTGTTTCTTTTATGTTCGATTTTGAACTAGTCCATTAATGCTACAATAGTTTTGTTGATAAAATGTGATCCCTGATCACTGATTAAAGTTAATGGACACCCAAATCTAGTAATGATATTTTTGTATTGGAAGCTACTTCACTAGAATAGGCTTCGATAGGTCCTGCCTCTGCCCATATAGTAACGTATTCGACTATTGTTATGATACGATGTGCTCCTAATCTTCTAGCCATAACTAGGAATGGTCCTATAAAGTCGATAACCCAAATTTCAAACGTTAAACTTGGATTTATGGATATTAAGGGAATGTTAGTGCTTGGTAGGGGTCGACTAAAGGTTGACAACGATCACATTTACTAACAAACTTTTGACAGTCTTTGTATAATGTTGGCCACCATAATCTCGACTGTTGGATCTTTTTAGCAGTCGTGTCAGACTGGAAATGTACTCCAGCTGGTCCATAGTGCGCGTCATGCATTATGCTCTCTCTTTCATTCTCCAGAACACATCAACAGAGTACTTCATTCAATCCTAGTTTATATAGGAACCCGTTAATTAGACTATAGGGTGCGACTTTCATTCCTAAAATTTGCTTCTTTTTGGTATTCATTCCCTCAGCTGCTTGACCATTTTCCAATAATTGTGCTATCTCTTCTAGTTCGGTAGGTATAGCTTCTATTCTGAATAGATGTACATCAAGTATATCATCTTCAACTCATGTTGGTTCCTCCCCTGTTTCGATTCATGACAAGTGGTTGGGTCTGACATTTAGCCTTCCCGGTCGAACTACAACTTCAAATTCAAATTCTTGGAAAAGAAATAACCAACAACAGATTCTTCCATGATGTAGAAGTTTATTTACTAGATATTTTAGTGTTTGGCTATCGGTGTAAAATATAAAGGGGTTAGCTAATAGATAATGCCGATATTTTTGAAGTGCAAAAACCATTCATAATGCTTCCCTTTCTGTCGTGGAGTAATTATGTTCATCTTTGTTTAATTTCCTACTACTGTATATGATTGGGTAATCCATGTCATCATCTCATGGTTGTGTCAGTATTTCTCCAATTGCTATACCTGATGCGTCAATGTGTACATGAAATTTTACTGACCAATTTGGAAATCGGAGAATGGGTGCTTCAATTAATTTTTTCTTCATAGTGTTGAAAGACGCATTGCATTCTTCAGTCCATTCATACTCGTGATATTCTTTTAATAGCTCTTCTAAAGGGTATGTCATGTCTGAATAATGACGAATGAATTTCTTGTAGTAGCCTGTATGCCCTAATAAGACTCTGACTTGTTTTGGATTCACTGGAGGTTTCAAATCAAGAATGATTTTTATTTTTATGAAATCGACCTTGATGCCTTCTTTCCATACAATATGTCCCAATAGAATTCCTATAGGGGTTACAAATATACATTTCTTAATGTTAAGTGATAACTGAATCTATCGACATCTTTCTAGCATTAGCCTTAGCCATTTGCAGGGATCCTTCAACATGGAATAAATCTTCTGTTAGTTTTTGTACCTAGGAATTTGTTCCCTAAGTGACTTTTTGCCTTAGTCACTTAGAAAAGGGAAACAGGTGACCCTCACATTAAAAGCTACTTAATGAGACTTTATAAAGTTAAAGTCACTTTTTGATAAATTTAAGTGGGTGAGTAAATTTATTTAAGTGATTTAAATAAATGTGATTTTTACTCTCATTGAATCTTAGCCATTGGATTGGATCTTTCTCCACCGTTGGATTAGATTCCCACTTAGGGTTTAGACAAAAAGGGTTGAGGGAGGCAAAATGCTTCACTTTTTCATTTTCAGGAGAAGGAAGAAGAGAGAGCTGAAGGAGCTGAGAAGAGGCACGAATTTCTAGGAGCTGAGTTTTTCTAGACTGCACGATTTTCGAGGAGAGGCACAGATTTGGCACGCATCCCAAGGCATCCATACAGTACGGTTTGGGAGGCATAGAAATTGAGGAAAGTTCTAGGCACATTTACCGAGAAGGTGGACTGCATTTAATACAGTCCGTACCCTACACATATTTCGAGGCCGTACAGCACAGAAATTGAGGTCCGTACAGTCTATATGGATAGTACCTTTTCTGCACAGTTTTTGAGGTAAATCTTCAGCACAGAAATCGAGGAAAGGTACAACACATTTCTCGAGGCAGCAGCATTAAATTTTTGGCACGGATTTCGAGGTCGTACGGCTACATTTAATGCAGGCCGTACAGTACGGTCTTTGACTTATTTTTGGGTCAGTTCGGCACAAAAATCGAGAACAGCAGTTTGCTGTTCATGCACAGAAATCGAGGCAGCTAGCTGGTCAATTTTTCTAGGTTGAGATAAGTTGGATTTTTGACTATATTTTTGTTCTGATATTTTTCTAAAGAAAATAAAATCTCTCTCTCTCTAACTAGTTTTCCCCGTGGGGGTTTTTCCAGGGCTTGATTTGGCCAAAAATATCTGAGTCTATCATTTTATGGTGTGATTGTTAAATGTGTTTTTCAGTCTGTTAGTGTTTTTACTGTGAGTTTAATTGTTCAGTAAAAATTTCATAAGTAACTTACAGCCAATGCAAAACCGGCTGTAAGTGAAAATCACGAAATGTGACATAAACCAGCAAACAGTAAAACCCAGAATTTCTACATGGTATCAGAGCTTGGGGGCAGAAAACAATGATAGTTTGCAGACACACAGAATTTTTCAGAACTTAGAAATATTTAGTATTTTATCTTCTGTCAGTGAGCAGCACATTTTTTTGGGTTGGTGTAGAGATGGCTACAGGTCTTAGATTGGAGGATAGGCTGGATGGGACAGGAAATTTTGTGCCATGGAAGGCCAGAATTTTACTGATACTAGAGGAGAATGAGTTATGGCCGGATGTAGTTAGGAACACTACAGCTGACCCGATTGTCATTCCCGCATCAACAAATGCAGCAGCTCTATCAGCTTTCAACAAGCAGGATTGTAAAGCTAGGAGGATCATTTTAGATGCAGTTAAATACCACATAATCCCTCACATTTATGGCAAGACTAGGGCACACTTGATGTGGTCAGCCTTGCTCAGTTTGTATGAGAGTTCCAATGAGAACAGAAAGATGGTTCTCAAAGAGAAACTCAAAAGTATAAAGATGAATGGGGGTGAGGGAGTCACAGCATATCTTACCAGGATTTCTGCAGTTCGAGATGAACTTGCAGCGATTGGGGAGGTGGTAGAACCTACAAAGCTAGTACGCACAGCAGTGAATGGAGCTTCAAAGCCCTAGGGTGCATTTGTGCAAGCCATAGTGGGTAGAGAGAACCTACCTACCTAGGATAGACTTTGGGATGAATTTGTGTAGGAGGAGACTAGGAGAGGTCTTGTACAGGGCAGTACATCTCATAGTGGGGTTGATGACGAGAATGTGGCCTTGGAAGCTAGGGGCAAAAAGAAGAAGGGTCCCAAGAAGGGTGGGGCCAAGCAGCACCAGTAGCAGCAACAGAGTGGGCAGAAGAAAGACTTGAGTAAAATCAAGTGTTATGCTTGTCAGGCGTTTGGGCACTATGCTTCTCAGTGTCCAAGCAAGAAGAAGAAGAAGGGATAGGGACAGCAGATTGCAGCCTCAGCAGAGGTTGATGATTTTGGTGATGCATTTCAGAGGGAGTTTTCCCTTTATGCTGGACAGATGGAGAGAGAGAGAGTCTCTTTAGCCACCAGCACAGACATGGATATGGATTGTGAGCATTCATTGTTGGCAGGTCATCAGGGGAGTCCATCCACCTCTACTACTTGGTATATTGACAGCAGAGCCTCGAGCCACATGACTGGAGCTCGAGAGATGTTCTCAGAGCTATCTGAGACAGGTAGAGATGTGGAGGTTTTCCTTGGAGACAACACCGTTGTTAGAGCTGTTGGTCGGGGGACCATTACATTTCAGAGGGATTCGATGAGTCTCATGACTCTAAGGGATGTGTTGTATGTCCCTGGGCTGAAGAAGAACCTTGTGTCAGTTTCCACCATTAAGGACAGGGGTCTTGGGGTGTGCTTTTCAGATGGGAGAGTGTAGGTGTATCCCAGGGCTATAGGTATGTCTAGTGCCATGGACATTGGAGTTATATGTGGAAAGCTGTACAAGCTCTTGTTTCAGCCACAGTGTGCTCTAGCACACAGCAGCAGCAGTGAGCTATGTGAGCTTTGGCATCGGAGGATGGCCCACCTACATCACCCAGCTCTCAGATTGTTGAGGAGCATGGTTACAGGATTATAGGAGTTCAGCAGTGAGCAGAGTGCTGTGTGCAAGGGGTGTGCTTTGGGAAAGTACACCAAGACTTCTTTTCCGAGCAGTGACACGAGAGCTACTAGGGTGCTAGATCTTATCCATTCTGGCATATGCGGTCCTATGTCATCTTTGTCTTTGAAAGGTTTTGAGTACTACATTATCTTCATTGATGACTACTCCAGGAAGACCTGGATCTACTTCTTGAGGAGCAAGAAGTCCTCACTTGTGCTGAGAGTCTTCCAAGGGTTCTGTTAAGTCAGTAAAATTTTTCTTCAATTTTGGTTTGACTTCTCCATTTTTGGTTTGTTTTTTCATTTTATTTCAATTAAGGTTTTGTTTTAAGTCTCATTTTGAGTTTCCTTTAGGAACTCTTTGGTTGATTAGATGGTTTTTTGAGCTTACTTTTTATAGGTTTATTTGATTTTTTTGTCCTTTGCATTTTAAAGGGGTTAAAGGAAAGGTCATTATATCAAAGATTTGATTCATAAATGTTTATCTTCAGCACACCTAGATATGATTATCACTTTAGAAGCTTTTAAACCTCCGACAAATTAGCAAAAAGCTGAAAAATGGCGAAAAATTAGCATGGGAGATATTCTTGTAGCGCTGGACAAAAAATTTACAAAGGGCGCGCTACAAGAATATCGCGGCCCTTTTATTTTTTGATTTTTAAGCAATATTTTATCATGATTTCGATATGTGAATTTCTAATCGCATATGGTGAGCTGTTTCATACGTGTTAGCTGCAGTTTCAACACGATTTCAGGTGGTTTTGAATCTCGAAACAAATCATGATCATCATTGCCTATAATGCGGGATCTGTTTGACAGTTATCAGTAAATTTCGGTATAAGGTGGCATGATTTTCCTTTTACACGCATTATCAGAGAAAAGGAGGGCTCGTGAAGTAAATCAAAGTGCTAGAAAGGTGGATTATATGCTGCAGAGCAGAGACAGAGTTATGAAGGCTAGCGAAAATTAGGGCTTTTCCATCCCGTTACCTGCAGTCAAAGTGATCACGTAAGGAAATATGTACACTCAAGGAGAGGCAGTTAACAGCTCAAGACGAAGGTTTAAACCATTGCAGTTGAACAATTGGCAGGTATTTCAATATAAACCCCCATAATTAAAAAATTGGGAATTTTCTCGCTGGAGGTTGTTCTGGAGAAATTGGTTGATGCAGAAGTTAGAATAGATTCCAAAATGAAATGTTAACCCCAGAAATAACTGTTTGGAGCTGTTCTGAAGAATTTTATTGAACAGAGCATCAAAATAGCCCTAAGTTTAAACCTTTCAGGTTTTTGAAGTTCGAGACAGTTTGAGGGAAAGTTGTTTATATTTTGGCCCTTCAATACACTCAAATAACTCTGATATTGATGCATTATGGTTGTAATGAGCTGACTAATTGAGATTCCTGTTAGATCTAATGCCAATTAGATTTATAGTCTACAGGAAGCAGCATTGGAATGAATTGTAAACTGTTTTACTCTGCTTATACCTCACAGAGACAGTTTTCAGTTTTCTTGAGAAAATGGTGATAGTTGTCATATTTGCAAAGTTAATTGGTTTGAAGAATAATGTTGGCATTTATACACTAGATTCTATGAGAGTCTTTTGGGCTAATGTGAATATATTGCAGACAGTGGTGTTTTTCTCTCTTCTCATACAGGAAATCTCCAGTCGGTCTAAGAAGCCTGTGGTTAATATTACTCTTGCAAAATCTGAAGCTGTGAGAATTTTGGGGTTTGAAGATCGAGGCTGGTTGATACATAGAGATAAGAGTACAATATTGGAAAATAGAACAGCCACATTGACTGACAGTCTTCAATTACTTTGAAAATCCTAGACACTTCAGATTAATCTAAGTGTTGTTTTCTATGATTTGAATCAGTTTGTACTGAAGGAGGATATCATATCTGAATCCATATTATACTTCTAGTCTCCTTAACCTTAAAATGAGGAGCTTGAGTGGATTATATTCTAAAATAGTTCGACATTATGCTTGATGGTGCATTTTGGAAATTAAGCAGTGCTATTTTGTTCTTATGACAATTTTCATTTATGATTGATCTACTCTCACAGTTTACCTATCCACAGACCTAGTTTGTATGGTTGAGACAAAAGAACATTGAAGCCCTAGGTCAGGTGAATTTGACCCCCTGTTGGGAAGTTTTACTTCATATTTTAAATAAACAGGCCTGTCCAGGAGTGTATAGAAGATGGTGAAAAAGTTTTAAGGAGCAGAAAGCTAGTTTATAAGCATCTTCTAAACCCTAAAACCAGACAGCATCTAATTTCTGAAGGAAGAAGAAAAGGCAAAAGCATGTCCTCTTGAAAATCAGGAATGGGATGAAGAAGATGAAGCTATACTCAGGCAAGCAGGGATTATAGAAGAGCCTATTATTCCTATTGATTTCTCAGAATTTTTAATGCAGGATGCAAATGTACTTGAAAACCCTAGTTTTGATGATGAAAGCTTGCAGGAAAGAGTTCAGAAATACAAGCAACAGGTAAAACAATTACAAGAGACTAATGATAGTTTATTTAAAGTCAACAGGGGACTTATAGAGGAGTTGCAAGATGTCCATCATCATTTCCTACAACTATCAGAAGTGTCTAAAGAAGTGCTAAAAAGGAAGAAAGCTACTGACAGGTATTCTACAAAGCTAGAGAAGACAGTTGAAAGTTTACAGCAGGAGAATGAAGACCTTCAGAAAAAGATAGCTGATATGGAAAAGAAACATAAAAGAGCAAAGAGGAGGTCTCAAAACCTAGATGGTATAGCACTTCTTGCTGAAGCAGCGAAGGAGCTTTGAATCAGTGATGCTTTAATTAACGAATCTGTTTGATAAACAGTTTTTGTTAATGATTTGCTATTTTTAGCAATTTGTAATTTTGTAAAAATATAGGTCGATGGAGACAGTTAGGATTAGTGACCTAACTGATTTTGTAGAAGATTTCTATTTAGAGGAGTTAGAAAGACACTTTGAGGGTTCTGGATTTTTAGGAGCATTAGGAGGTTTACATGACTGTTTTGTCTGCAAACTTGTTCAGAGATAAGTACTGTGACTCTTATAGGCATTTGCTGATAAAATAATGAGATATATGAGTTTTTCCCCTTCAGTTTGTCTATGTTGGTTTTGTTATTCAACTTTTTTAGTTTCTTAAATGATAAATTCATTGCTAGTTAATGTGTATTTTCTGGTAATGCTTATCCTTTATGTATGAACCTCAGCATAGTCATTCTGCTGGATCTTATGTGATATGTTATGCATCTTTATCAGTTTCTATTTATGATTTAGTTGTTACTTTTCTTTTGAATGTATTCCCTGACTGTTCTTGAAGCTTACAACCATTTAAATCATACCAAAAACCCTAAACTTTGCTTTATTTGTTGAGTTTTACTCTTGAGATTGTGTTGGCTTGTTTCTCTGGCCTTAGAAACAATTTTTGGCACAAACATCTTTGGCGCCGTTGCCAGGGACGAAGTTGAAGCATATATTCCCTGGGATACTTATCATTTTTCCTGGTTTAAGAGGTGGACTTAAACCAGCATCTTTTGAAGGCTATTTTCACCAAATTTTGACACACTGGCTTCTAGAGGAGTGGGAACCTGGAGCAGACCTATTTCACCGTTGCATTCAGGGGTTTCAGACCCTGAACAGATCTTAAAAACAGCAAGAAAACTAAGAAGGTCCCAATATTTACCAGCCTTTTGTGACCCTGACCAGTTGGGTGATTCATTAGACCTAGCTAAAAACTCACCTTGGATAAAACCTACCATTCCTAAAAGTACCTTTCAAGTTTTTACCAATCCTGAAACCTTTTTGAAAGCCAAGACTACTTCTCCTGGAAAAATCCCTCTCTTTCAACTGAAAATAGGAAAGAACCCTTTTCAAGCAAGTTCCAGTCAAGTTTCTTCCTCTTCAAAACCTTAGTCTAAACCTCAGTCCACAATGGCAGGTAAAAACCCACCCATGGATATGATGGACAGGATGGTAGCAGCCAGGTATGCTCCATTAGTCCTACCTCAGCCTTTACATGCTTTGCCTGGAGGAGATTATCAGAAATATATGCCCAGATTCAATGGACAAGGTGAAACAACTGCAGAAGAACATTGGGAGGCTTTCCTGAGTTATGCAGACAATCAGAACATTGAGATTAAAGATGTATGGATGAGGGTGTTTGTTCAAAGTCTGGATGGGGATGTGAGAAAGTGGTTTAGAGAGTTTCCTGCCAACTCCATCACCATAATTGAAGAACTCCAAGACCTTTTTCTAAGGCAGTGGGGAGACACCAAGGACCATACCTATTATATCACTGAGTTTGGTGCTCTCAGAAGAAAGAAATATGAGACTGTTGCTGATTTCTCCAAAAGATTTGACAAGATGTATAGTAGGATTCCAGCAGAGATCAAACCTACTGAAACATCAGCCAAGCTAACTTATGCAAATGCATTTGACCATGAATTTTCGTTATTACTCAGAGAAAGAAGACCTATCACTCTGCTGAACATGCAAGATGCAGCATTGGAGGTAGAGTCTAATTTGCTGGCTTCTAACGGGCTTAAAAAAGAAACACCTCAGCAGTAGTATGAAAGAAAGGGAAAGAAGGAAGTTGTTTCAAGAAGTGCTGCCCCTCAGTCTGTTGAAGCCAAAATAGATGAAATGGCTAAGCTTGTGAAAATTCTTACTGCCAAGTTAAACAAACTAGAGCTTGAAAAGAATTCAACTAAACCTGCTCAAGAAGCTCAGAGGAACCCAAATAACCAAAATTAGTTTAGAAGGCAGTTTGCTCCTAGATTCATGCCAAGGGAGAGAAGGAATAATGACATCCAACAAGAAAGAAGGGAGAATGAGGATCAAAGAGTGCCCCCACCTCTTCAAAATAATGTAGCTGATGAAGAAGAGGTTGATGAACAGTTGCTCTTTGAAGAGACTGAAACAGATCAGGATATGAACCACTTTGGAGATGGTTTACCTGGAGGTTTCGTAACAGAAGAAGATTTTCTGAACTCTGAGTACTATGATGCTGATTTGTATGAAGTTGAAGATGATTTGGAGTTTGAGAAAACTGCTATAAATGCTGCTGCTAATCAGAATGGAATTAAGAAGACTATTAATCTCAAATCTGGTCCGAAACAAGTAGTCCAAGCTCCCAAGAAGAAAGCTGTTGTTCCTGCTGCAGCTGTTCCTGATAAACAAGTTGCTGAATCTGTCACAGAAAAGAAGCAGCCTGCAGAAAAGTCCAAGAAGAATGCTGAAATTGAAGAGGTAAACAAGTCAATCCAAAATTTCAGTTTGGAGAATGAGTTAGGAAAATTAAAAATTCCTGTACCATTGACTGAGCTTATTAAGAATCCATCATATAAACAAACAGTCTTAAAGGTTATGAATTCTGCTAGTGGTCAGCCTGTTTCAGATACTGTCAATTTGCAAGAAGAAAGCCCAAAGATATTCATTGGGTCTGCCTTAGCTGAGAAAACAGAAAATGAAGCTTGTGCTTCTCCTCCCTTCTATGTTACCTTGACTGTCCATGACCAGATGATTCACAATTGCCTGTTAGACTCTGGAGCATCCCATAACTTAATGCCCAAAGCTGTGATGGAAGCCCTTGGTATCAGTATCACCAAACCTTATCATGACTTATATGCCTTTGACTCCCGAGCTGTCAAGTGTTTAGGAGTAATTAAAGATATGGTTGTTAACCTTACTCAGCTGCCCATGAAGAGTGTCATAATGGATGTTGTTGTAGCTGATATCACACCCAAGTTTGGTATGCTTCTTTCAAGATCCTGGGCAAAGAAGGTTGGAGGAACCTTACAGATGGATCTCTCATATCCCACCATTCCTGTTTTTGGTGGAGAAAATAGGAGACTTTACAGAGAACTGCAGTTTGCCTACATTGTCACAGATGATAAAAACCCCACTAATCATCCATTGTACTCTGTTGATAAAGATCTTGGTACCTGCATGTTAAATTTTACTGATGAGGACAATTCAGGTGGTCTGTTACAAGTGGAAAGAGATCATCCCATAAAACACAGCAGAGAAGAAGAAGATCAGCTGTGGGAATTGTATTTTGATGGATCCTCATGCAAAGAGGGTGTTGGAGCTGGGGTCTTACTCATTTCTCCTGGAGGTGAAATAGTGAAACTCATGTATAAGCTGGAGTTTGTTACCACTAAAAATATTGCTGAGTATGAAGCTCTGATACTAGGACTGAAAGCTGCTAAAGACTTAGGCATTCAGCAAATTACTGCATATGGCGACTCTGAGTTGGTTGTTCGACAGGTGAAGAACAACTATCAAGTAAAGCAGGATTTGTTGAAGGTCTATAGGAATGAGGTATGGGATATGCTTGACAATTATTTCATAGCATTTAATATCACTCATATTCCAAGAAATCACAATGAGACTGCAGACTCTTTAGCTTTGGCTGCCTCATACTTCAGAATTCCTAAAACTACTTAGCTAAGGTATCCCATAGAGGTGAGGTACAGACCATCTGTACCTAACAATGTGAAACACTGGAGGGTATTTGAAGATGACATTGAAATCAAAAAATTTCTTGAGCTTACAGATGAGTTTACTAATGCCCAAATTGATCAGGATGAGGATGAGGAAGAAGGAGAGGATAATAAGTCTGCTGAAGATGAGTCTGTTGAATATGTATTTGCTGAAAATAAGTTCCCTGAAGGTGAGATTGCAGGTCATAAGATCATTGAGTTGAAAAGTATCTTTATCCCTAAAGGTTTAGTTCCTTTAGAAAGAATTTTTACCAAAGATGATACACCTTCTAAACCAGTAGTCCAATCTTCAGAAGACAATGTAGAAGACTGCAATATTGGTACTGCAGAAAATCCAAAAATGGTAAAAATTTCTAAATCTCTGATAGCTGAACAAAGAAGTAGATATATCAATCTACTGAAGGAACATGTTGATGTATTTTCCTGGTCTTATGAGGAGCTAAGAACCTATGATACAGCAATTATTCAGCACAAGGTCCCTTTGAAGCCTAATGTCAAGCCTTTTCGACAGAAACTGAGGAGGATCAATCCAGCTTTGTTTCCTGTGATTGAAAAGGAAGTAAAGAAGCTGCTGGATGCTAAGATAATAGTACCTCTCAGGTACTCTTCCTGGGTTGCAAATATTGTACCTGTCAGAAAAAAGAATGGGGAGATAAGATTGTGTGTTGACTTCAGGAATCTTAACAGATCTTCATTAAAAGATAACTATCCTCTTCCGAAGATTGAACAGGTATTACAGCAGGTGGTTGGAGCTCAAAGGATATCTATGGTGGATGGATTCTCAGGGTATAATCAGATTTCCATGCACCCTGATGACAAGGAAAAGATAGCCTTTACAACCCCCTGGGGAACCTTCATGTATGACAAGATGCCCTTTGGTCTGATGAATGCTGGAGCAACCTTTCAGAGGGCAATGGATATTGCATTCGTGGGAGAAAAAGATAAGTTTGTTGTCATCTATTTAGATGACATCACTGTGTTCTCACAGTATGATGATGAGCACTTAAAACATTTGAGGCAGAATTTCCAGAAATGCAGAAAATTTGGCCTGTCTCTGAATCCCAAGAAATCTCATTTTGTTGTGCAAGAGGGTAGACTGTTGGGCCACTTGGTGTCTGCTGATGGCATCAGAATAGATACGGAGAGAGTCTAAGCAATACTGAAGATTACTTTTCCCAGGAGTAAGAAAGATGTGCAATCATTCATTGGTAAGATAAATTTTCTGCGGTGGTTTATCCCTAATTTTGCTGAAACCATTAAACAAATCACAGCTATGTTAAAGAAAGACCAGGAAGTCAGGTGGATTGTTGAAGCAAAGGCAGCATTTGAGAAAATCAAGGTGGCTCTGACTGAAGCACCTGTGTTGGTAAGTCCTGATTTTACCAAGGAGTTCCTTACTTTTTCTTTTGCTTCAGCAGATACAATTGCAGCTGTCTTACTTCAGAAAAACAAGGAAGGACTAGAGCAGCCCATTGCCTTTTTCAGTAAAACCCTCAGGGATTCTGAGCTGAAATACAGTATACTGGAGAAACAAGCTTATGCTCTGGTAAAGGCTTTGAAATTTTTCAGAATTTATGTCTTGCATTCAAAGGTTGTTTCATTTGTTCCAAAAGCTGCAGTGAAAGATGTCTTGACACAGCCCGACAGTGAAGGAAAGAGAGGAAAATGGATTGCAAAGATCATGGAGTACGATGTGGAAATCAGACCTACTAAGCTTGTCAAGGGACAAGGTTTGGCCAGGTTGCTTGCTGACTCAAATTGTCAAGCTCTAGGACTGCATGTCATGGTTGAAGAATTAGTTCCTGAAGAAGACCAAGCACTTCAGGAGAAAGAAAGGATCATGGATTTTTATTCATCTTCAGTTTGGTATGCTGATATTGTTCATTTTCTGTTATTTCTGCAATGTCCCGATCATTTAGACAAGAAGGCTGCCAGATCTCTGAAACTTAAAGCTACAAAGTACTGTTTGGTAGAGGATCAATTGTTTTGGAAAGACCCAAGAGGTATCTTGTTAAGGTGTTTGGATCAAGATGAAATAGGGGAAGTAATTTCAGAATCTCATGAAGGAGCCTGTGGAGGACATAAGTATTGGAAAGCTACAGCATATAAAATCTTACGAGCTGGATACTATTGGCCTTCCCTATTCACAGATGTTTACCAGCAGGTAAGAGCTTGCATACCCTGTCAGAAATTTGCAGGTAAACAGAAGTTGTTGTCTTTGCCCTTAAAGCCTATTGTAGTCAATGCCCCTTTTCAGCAATGGGGTCTGGATTTTATTGGAGAGATAAATCCAACATCTTCAGGACAGCATCATTGGATTATGACTGCCACAGATTTCTTCACAAAATGGGTGGAAACCATTCCTACAAGGAATGCTACAGATAAGGTGATTATGGAGTTCATTGAAGACAATATCCTGAGTAGATTTGGCTGTCCACAGAGATTAATAATTGATAATGCCAAAGCATTCAAATCCAAGGCAATGGTGGCCTTCTGTGAGAAAAATGGCATTATTTTGAAACGCTCAACTCCCTATTATCCTCAGGGAAATGGCCAGGCTGAGTCATCTAACAAGAATATCATTCAAAGCATCAAGAAACTGCTGAAACATAACAAAAGATCTTGGGATTCAATGATGAAGTATGCATTTGTGGGCAGACAGGATAACAGTAAAACAGGCCATTGGTACTTCTCCTTTTCAGCTGGTATATGGCACCGAGGCAATGTTCCCTGTTCAGCTGGGGATTCCAGTAATGAAATTCCTCCAGAACTCTCAAGAGGAACCAGATGACATGCAAAGGAGAATCTTCGAAATGATAGAGTTACAGCAAAATAGAGAGAAGGTAGACAAAGAAGCACAGCTGTACAGAGCTAAGATAAAAAACAGGTTTGACAGAAAAATTAAAGAGCATACTTTTTCAGAAGGTGAGTTGGTTTTAAGATGGGATGCAAGAAAGGAACAGAAGGGTAAGCATGGCAAATTTGATAATCTTTGGCTTGGCCCTTTTCTGATATCAAAAATTTTGGAAAATAATACATTTATCTTGCAGTCCTTGGAAGGTGAGGAATTACCCAGCCCTGTTAATGGGCGATTCCTCAAGCATTTCCACAGTTTATGAGATCATTTTCACTCTTCATTGTACATACCAGTGTGAGTGAGGTTGAATAAAGACTCCATAGCCCAATGTAAGTTTTCATATAGGTAAATAAAAGACAAAAGGCACTGGTCTACAGGTTCTTGAAGCCTCGCAGGGAGGACTTCATCCCGCAGCTAGAGCCAGATGTTAAGTCAGTAAATTTTTTCTTCAATTTTGGTTTGACTTCTCTATTTTTGGTTTGTTTTTTCATTTTATTTCAATTAAGGTTTTGTTTTAAGTCTCATTTTGAGTTTCCTTTAGGAACTCTTTGGTTGATTAGATGGTTTTTTGAGCTTACTTTTTATAGGTTTATTTGATTTTTTGGTCCTTTGCATTTTAAAGGGGTTAAAGGAAAGGTCATTATATCAAATATTTGATTCATAAATGTTTATCTTGAGCACACCTAGATATGATTATCACTTTAGCGGCTTTTAAACCTCCGACAAATTAGCAAAAAGCTGAAAAATGGCAAAAAATTAGCATGGGAGATATTCTTGTAGCGTTGGACAAAAAATTTACAAAGGGCGCGCTACAAGAATATCGCGGCCCTTTTATTTTTCGATTTTTAAGCAAGATTTTATCATGATTTTGATCTGTGAATGTCTAATCGCATATGGTGAGTTGTTTCATACGTGTTAGCTGCAGTTTCAACACGATTTCAGGTGGTTTTGAACCTCGAAACAAATCATGATCATCATTGCCTATAATGTGGGATCTGTTTGACAGTTATCAGTAAATTTCGGTATAAGGTGGCATGATTTTCCTTTCACGCGCATTATCAGAGGAAAGGAGGGCTCGTGAAGTAAATCAAAGCGCTAGAAAGGTGGATTATATGCTGCAGAGCAGAGACAGAGTTATGAAGGCTAGCGAAAATTAGGGCTTTTCCATCGCGTTACCTGCAGTCAAAGTGATCACGTAAAGACATCTATACACTCAAGGAGAGGCAGTTAACAACTCAAGACGAAGGTTTAAACCATTATAGTTGAACAATTGGCAGGTATTTCAATATAAACCCCCATAATTAAAAAATTGGGAATTTTCTCGCTGGAGGTTGTTCTGGAGAAATTGGTTGATGCAGAAGTTAGAATAGATTCCAAAATGAAATGTTAACCCCAGAAATAACTGTTTGGAGCTATTCTGAAGAATTGTATTGAACAGAGCATCAAAATAGCCCTAAGTTTAGACCTTTCAGGTTTTTGAAGTTCGAGACAGTTTGAGGGAAAGTTGTTTATATTTTGGCCCTTCAATACACTCAAATAACTCTGATATTGATGCACTATGGTTGTAATGAGCTGACTAATTGAGATTCTTGTCAGACCTAATGCCAATTAGATTTATAGTCTACAGGAAGCAGCATTGGAATGAATTGTAAACTGTTTTACTCTGCTCATCCCTCACACAGACAGTTTTCAGTTTGCTTTGAGAAACTGGTGATAGTTGTCATATTTGCAAAGTTAATTGGTTTGAAGAATAATGTTGGCATTTATACACTGGATTCAATGAGAGTCTTTTGGGCTAATGTGAATATATTTCAGACAGTGGTGTTTTTCTCTCTTCTGATACAGGAAATCTCCAGTCGGTCTAAGAAGCTTGTGGTTAATATTACTCTTGCAAAATCTGAAGCTGTGAGAATTTTGGGGTTTGAAGATCGAGGCTGGTTGATACATAGAGATAAGAGTACAATACTGGAAAATAGAACAGCCACATTCACTGATAGTCTTCAATTACTTTGAAAATCCTGGACACTTCAGATTAATCTAAGTGTTGTTTTCTATGATTTGAATCAGTTTGTACTGAAGGAGGATATCATATCTGAATCCATATTATACTTCTAGTCTCTAGTAACCTTAAAATGAGGAGCTTGAGTGGCTTATATTCTAAAATAGTTCGACATTATGCTTGATGGTGCATTTTGGAAATTAAGCAGTGCTATTTTGTTCTTATGACAGTTTTCATTTATGATTGATCTACTCTCATAGTTTACCTATCCACAGACCTAGTTTGTATGGTTGAGACAAAAGAACATTGAAGCCCTGGGTCAGGTGAATTTGACCCCCTGTTGGGAAGTTTTACTTCATCTTTTAAATAAACAGGCCTGTCCAGGAGTGTATAGCAGATGGTGAAAAAGTTTTAAGGAGCAAAAAGCCAGTTTATAAGCATCTTCTAAACCCTAAAACCAGACAACATCTAATTTCTGAAGGAAGAAGAAAAGGCAAAAGCATGTCCTCTTGAAAATCAGGAATGGGATGAAGAAGATGAAGCTATACTCAGGCAAGCAAGGATTATAGAAGAGTCTATTATTCCTGTTGATTTCTCAGAATTTTTAATGCAGGATGCAAATGTCCTGGAAAATCCTAGTTTTGATGATGAAAGCTTGCAGGAAAGAGTTCAGAAATACAAGCAACAGGTAAAACAATTACAAGAGACTAATGATATTTTATTTAAAGTCAATAGGGGGCTTATAGAGGAGTTGCAATATGTCCATCATCATTTCCTACAACTATCAGAAGTGTCTAAAGAAATGCTAAAAAGGAAGAAAGCTACTGACAGGTATTCTACAAAGCTAGAGAAGACAGTTGAAAGTTTACAGCAGGAGAATGAAGACCTTCAGAAAAAGATAGCTGATATGGAAAAGAAACATAAAAGAGAAAAGAGGAGGCCTCAAAACCTAGATAGTATAGCACTTCTTGCTGAAGCAGCGAAGGAGCTTTGAATCAGTTATGCTTTAATTAATGAATCTGTTTGATAAACAGTTTTTGTTAATGATTTGCTATTTTTAGCAATTTTGTAATTTTGTAAAATCCTACTTTTTACTTTACCTTAGTAGGTCGATGGAGACAGTTAGGATTAGTGACCTAACTGATTTTGTAGAAGATTTCTATTTAGAGGAGTTAGAAAGACATTTTGAGGGTTCTGGATTTTTGGGAGCATCAGGAGGTTTACAAGACTGTTTTGTCTGCAAACTTGTTCAGAGATAAGTACTGTGACTCTTATAGGCATTTACTAATAAAATAATGAGATATATGGATTTTTCCCCTTCAGTTTGTCTATGTTGGCTTTGTTATTCAACTTGTTTAGTTTCTTAAATAATAAATTCATTGCTAGTTAATGTGTATTTTCTGGTAATGCTTATCCTTTATGTATGAACCTCAGCATAGTCTTTCTGCTGGATATTATGTGATATGTTATGTATCTTTATCAGTTTCTGTTTATGATTTAGTTGTTACTTTTGTTTTGAATGTATTCCCTGACTGTTCTTGAAGCTTACAACCATTTAAATCATACCAAAAACCCTAAACTTTGCTTTATTTGTTGAGTTTTACTCTTGAGATTGTGTTGGCTTGTTTCTCTGGCCTTAGAAACAATTTCTGGCACAAACAGGTTCAAAGCCCTTGTGGAGAAGCAGACGGGGAGGAAGATCTGGATGTTGAGATTGGACAATGGGGCTGAGTATACCTCCAAGGAGTTCGATGCATTCTGCAGACAGGAGGGCATTCAGAGACAGTTGACAATTCCTTACACTCCTGAGTAGAATGGAGTAGCAGAGAGAAAGAATAGGTCGATTGTGGGGGCAGCCAGAGTGATGATTCATGATCAGGGGTTACCTTTCTTTCTATGGGAAGAGGCATGTAGCACTGCAGTTTATCTACAGAACAAGAGTCCTCACAGGGCAGTGGGGAGTAAGACTCCTTAGGAGATGTATTTAGGCAAGAAGCCTAAGGTGGGCCACTTTCGTATATTTGGCTCGTTGACTTACTCTCACGTCCCTTCTGAGAAGAGGACGAATTTTGATCCCACCGCAGAGAGAGGCATATTTGTGGGATATGACGAGACTTCGAAGGCCTATCGTCTTTACTTACCTAGCTCAAGGAGAGTTGTTTTCCGGCGGGAAGTGAAGTTTGATGAGGAGAGAGCCTTCAGGAAGTCTAGGGAGTTAGAGCAAGGGGAGACACCAGCTCCCACACCTTAGTTGGTACAGGCTTCTTTGATGCAGCTATCAGGTCCACAGGTTTCTGGAGTGACTGGATCACAGGGTACAGGCACAGCTTCTACAGGTTCAATGATTCAGGTGGCTAGCACTTTAGGGACAGGTTCAGGGTTGAGTCCTCAGGTCACAATTTCATCAGGTACTGGTCCTCGGGGTGTTGGACCTTCCAGTACTGGGACTTCCTCAGATGAGGAGAGCCCAAGACCAGTTTGGGAGGAGCAGTCTTCAAGGAAGAGGAAGCCTAAGTGGCTTCAGGAGACCTTGAAGGAAGCTGAGACATTTGGTAGGCCCCAGGAGCAGATCAGGACAGTGGTGGAGCCAGACAGGTATGGTGTGGTGCCTGACAGGGATGGTATGGCCCTTGTTGCGAGTCTTCGTGACTCTGAGCCATCCACATTTGAGGAGGATTCCCAGCATCAGGTATGGAGAGATACCATGATGGAAGAGTACCATTCCATCATGAGGAATGATGCTTGGGAGATAGTGCCGAGACCTGAGGGGAAGTTAGTTGTGACTTCCAAGTGGCTTTACAAGATAAAGCATGCTGCGGATGGCAATGTGGAGAAGTACAAGGCTAGGTTTGTGGCGCAGGGGTTCTCACAAGTTGAGGGAGTTGACTATGATGAGACATTTGCTCCAGTTGCTCGGTATTCTTCTATCAGGGAAGTTATATCTATGGCAGCAGAGATGGGTTGGAAGATCCACCAGATGGATGTGAAGACTGCATTTCTCAATGGTCTTCTACAGGAGGAGGTATATTTAGAGCAGCCACAGGGATTTGAGATCCATGGGAGAGATTCTCATGTGTGCAGGCTGAGGAAAGCCTTGTACGGACTGAAACAAGCTCCCAGAGCTTGGTACTCCAGGATTGATACTTACTTGACATCGATGGGATTCCAGAAGAGTGAGGCTGATCCCAACCTATACTTCATTG
The DNA here is from genome assembly GCA_001517045.1 of Pseudotsuga menziesii. Classification (NCBI taxonomy): domain Eukaryota; kingdom Viridiplantae; phylum Streptophyta; class Pinopsida; order Pinales; family Pinaceae; genus Pseudotsuga; species Pseudotsuga menziesii. The sequence goes on along the minus strand of LPNX010209189.1, from coordinate 130,949 downwards.
TGGTTGGAGGAGATCCGCTCATTCTTCTGCTATATGTTTATGATCTATTTATCATAGGTGATGAGCATCTCATTGCACATTGCAAGAGAGATCTAGCATCAGAGTACGAGATGACAGACATTGGACTGATGCATTACTATCTGGGGATGGAGGTTTGGCAAGAGCCTGGAAATATTTTCCTTGGACAAGGGAAGTATGCAGTTGATATTCTGAAGAGATTTCGGATGGAGGACTGCAGGCCAATGTGTACGCCTATGATCACCAACTGGAAGCAACTTCATGCTTCCTAGGGTAAGTTGGTGGATCCCACTTTATATCATCAGCTCATTGGGTCATTGATGTATCTGGTCAACACCAGGCCAGACTTGTGTTTTGCGGTCAAAACTCTTAGTCAGTTCATGGTTGAGCCTAGGAGTGTGCACTGGACTGCCGCAAAGCACATACTGAGATATCTTGTAGGTACAGTGGATTATGGTCTGAACTACAGGGGTTCGGGTGGAGTCAGCTTGGTTGGGTTCACAAATTCAAACTGGGCAGGTTGTGTGAGGGATCAGAAGAGCACTTTCGGTTGTTGTTTTAGTTTGGGCTCGGCAGCAGTGTCATGGTTCAGTCGGAAATAGAAGTCCGTTGCACTGAGTTCTGCTGAGGCTGAGTATATGGAAACCAGTCAGGCTACTTGTGAAGAACTGTGGCTTCGCAAGTTATTGGTAGACTTATTTGATCAGCAGCTTAGGCCTACGGTGATTTATTGTGACAATCAGAGTTACATTCAGCTCTCTGAGAATCCAGTGTTTCATCACAGGTCGAAGCACATTGAGATCAAGTACCATTTCATCCGTGACTATGTTCAGAGAGGGGCAGTTGAGCTACAGTATATATCCACTGATGAGCAGGTAGCAGACATTCTAACGAAGTCTTTGGGGAGGGGGAAGTTTGTCTTCTTCGGAGATAAGTTGGGAGTGGTGCAGAACACCTTCCTCGGTAAGAGGGAGTGTTAGTTTTTGTACCTAGGAATTTGTTCCCTAAGTGACTTTTTGCCTAAGTCACTTAGAAAAGGGAAACAGGTGACCCTCACATTAAAAGCTACTTAATGAGACTTTATAAATTTAAAGTCACTTTTTGATAAATTTAAGTGGGTGAGTAAATTTATTTAAGTGATTTAAATAAATGTGATTTTTACTCTCATTGAATCTTAGCCATTGGATTGGATCTTTCTCCACCGTTCGATTAGATTCCCACTTAGGGTTTAGACAAAAAGGGTTGAGGGAGGCAAAATGATTCACTTTTTCATTTTCAGGAGAAGGAAGAAGAGAGAGCTGAAGGAGCTGAGAAGAGGCACGAATTTCTAGGAGCTAGTTTTTCCAGACTGCACGATTTTCGAGGAGAGGCACAGATTTGGCACGCATCCCAAGGCATCCGTACAATACGGTTTGCGAGGCACAGAAATCGAGGAAAGTTTTGGGCACATTTACCGAGAAGGTGGACTACATTTAATACAGACCATACCCTGCACATATTTCGAGGCTGTACAGCATAGAAATCGAGGTCCGTACAGTCTGTACAGATAGTACCTTTTTTGCATAGTTTTCGAGGTAAATATTCAACACAGAAATCGAGGAAAGGTACAGCACGTTTCCCGAGGCAGCAGCATTAAATTTCTGGCACAAATTTTGAGGTCATATGGCTGCATTTAATGCAGTCCGTACAGTACGGTCTTTGAATGATTTTTGGGTCAGTTCGGCACAAAAATCGAGAACAGCAGTTTGCTGTTCATGCACAGAAATCGAGGCAGCTAGCTGGTCAATTTTTCTGGGTTGAGATAAGTTGGATTTTTGACTATATTTCTGTTCTGATATTTTGCTGAAGAAAATAAAATCTCTCTCTCTCTAACTGGTTTTCCCCGTGGGGGTTTTTCCAGGGCTTGATTTGGCCAAAAATCTCTGAGTCTATCATTTTATGGTGTGATTGTTAAATGTGTTTTTCAACTTGTTAGTGTTTTTACTGTGAGTTTAATTGTTCAGTAAAAATTTCATAAGTAACTTACAGCCAATGCAAAACCAGCTGTAAGTGAAAATCATGAAATGTGACATAAACCAGCAAACAGTAAAACCCAGAATTTCTACATCTTCCAATCATCAAAGTATACATCCATTGTTTTATAAATGTATTCTTGAAATGATTTAACTACTATCCTTGAGAATACAATGGGTTTGTTCTTCAGACCGAACGGAATGACATTATAAGCGAATGAACCAAATTCAGAGACGAACGTTGTTTTCTTTTGATCCTCTTTGGCAGTTCGTACTTGATTATATCCCAAAAATCCATCTGTAAATGAATAGCATTTGTGTCCTGTGACTTCATTGAGGATCTCGTTTGCAAACGAGGTTGGTAATGGGTCTGTTAAAGTGACTTTTTTGAGATCATGGAAATCCACAAAGATTCTTGATCTTGTCGGGTCATGCTTCTTTGGTTGTACAACCATTGGAATTTCCCATTTGACTTGTCGATTAGGTAGATGATTTCGGCCACTAATAAATTACCGATCTCTTTTTTCACTATCTCTTTATATTTGTGAGCAATTTTGTAAGGTCATTTCTTTATAGGTCTTGCATCAGGTTTAATATCAATCTTCATTTCACTCATTTCCTATACTAACCCTTTAAGGTCTTTATAGTCCCATGCGAAGACATCCTGAAATTCTTTCAGTAGGTTGACTATTTTTGTTGTCTACTCTTCATTCCAATAGTCCCCTATTTTTTCCATTTTTGGTCTATCATCATTGGAGATGTCAAATTCTTTCATTTTAACCTTTGCGCCCATCCATTATGGCGCCTTGCTTTCATTGATTTGTCGACTTCCTTCCTTAAATTGTGAAAATGATGCTGGGGAGTCTTCTGTTGTCATCTGGTTGGTATCTTCTTTATCATTTGATTCAAACTTAAATATTTTTCTAATTGGTTTCGTCGTTTCTAAATTATCATATTTCCACTGAAATATTTTCCCATTTGTACGTCTTGTCGACTGTGGTATTTTATTAAATCGAATGTTATGACATGATGCTTTCGGTCGGCTAGAGGTTTGTGTCGAACTGTTATGATCAGTCGATTGTATGAATGTTTTTATCTACTGTGTTTCTTCAAATAGTTTGTCATCTTCTGGTATGAATTTGAAGTCCTTGGTGAAGTTTTCTTTAAGTTCATTCCATAAGAATGTTTCACCTCGTGCTTCCTCCATATTGTACCATTTATTTGGTAAATCGTCCCATGGTGTGGCCATATTCTCTCATCTTTGTAACGAAATCTTCTCAATTCCTTTTCACATATACTTATATGCTTTTAGTGGTCTTGTCCCTGTGTGAAGACCAGTATTTGTGCCTAATTTTTTAGCGTCTTTCCCACCAAATATTTCGACGAAGTATAATGAAACTATCACCCATGTTTGTAGTCTTGACTGATGGGTATCCCACCATCGAGAACCTTGACCTATAAACATTTCAACCAAGATTTGAAGTCGGCCATGTTCACCTATTTTTTTGGAAACTTGTTCAATATGAAGGACTGGTGATTCTCTCTCTTTATAACGAAGAGATTGTTTATTTTCTATTTTGATTGGTGCTAAAGAAGGGTATTCCCTCACTCTTATTTTGAATATTTTTGGTATGATGGACACAGAAAAACATTGGCATGTCGACTTTTTCAGGATGTCCTGAATGGTCCAGCATCCCTTTGCTTCAGTTTCATAGTTTTCCATCTCCCAGTCATATAATTCCGCATCTAAGTTATAGCTAACTGAATCTTGATTTCCCAAATGAAGTTCCCCATATATATTTGGTTTGGCATAATATTCATTGTTCTGGATTTGATATAGCTTCCGGACATAAACTTCTTCATCTATGGGTTCTCTCCATGGTTCACCTTGTGAGGGATGAATAGGAATAATTACTTTCTTCCAATTTCCCATAAGTTTTATCCTTTATTTATCTAAGGAAATCGATTCCTTCATCTTTTGACCCCATGGTCGTCCCACTGAAGCTAGAAAGGAGCTTGATCCTTCCTTAAGGTTAATGATCTCAAAATCGACCTTTGTGGTAATTCCTTTTATTATTGTGTCGACATTCCGCCAGACACCAATAGGTTCGATGAGTCCTTGGCAGGGATGATTTTAAGGAACCATACTTATTTAAAAGTGTATAAATGTTGGAAAATATTACCAATTCTTAAAACGTCAACTATAAAATGATTGGTGATATTTTTCAAAAAATATTTTAATTTTCGAGGATTTTATATTGTTTATATATTAATTTGGAGATTTTTAGGGTGAAAAAATTTTACCCCCTCAAAATTGGGTGAAACAGAGCTTCAAAAAATGCAAAATGGTTAATCTTTTTTGGGAGAAAAACATGGAAAAATAGCCCACTGGGCTAAAATTCACCCCTAAAATTATCCCTGGGACTCCTTGGTCAGGTAATTTTAAATATATGCCTAATTCACTGAGTCAAGTTCTGCCTAATTGTTCCCATGTATCTCTTGTCATAATGTTCACTTGAGATCTAAAATCAAGAACAACTTGTCGTACATGGTATCCTTAAATTTGTATGTTGACAAGTGGGTTGGCATCACTCTTATATTTTTGGTTTAGACTACATATATTCTTAGTTTGTTTATCCATGCCAGATTTGTTCTTTATATTGTATAATAAATCGATAAATTGTGCAACTAAGTTATCATTACATATTAAATTAAGTAGTTCTTGAAATATATTTTGTCGACTATCATCAATTGCTTCCTGTGTATCTAAATCTTTAAACATATTTGATGCATCATTATATAATTGCTTTTGTTTTATAGGATTAGGGAAGTCATCTTTGTTATTTATCATGCTTATTCTAGGATTGTCATTGCTAGTTAGTATACCTTGTCTAGTGACTATTTGTAAATTCTTTGTACAAATAACATCAGACTTTTGAACACACAAAAAGTCGTTAACATTCTTTTTTTATTATTTTTTTCTAGCATGGTGGGACAATCCTCTAAAGAGTGATCACAAACACCAAAAATGGTACAAAATTTGAGATCGGTACGATCTTTGTGTGGACACTCTGCATATCGATGTCCTTTATTGTAACGCGTGTAGTACTGGATTGGGCGTTGTGGTATGTTATCCTGATTTCCAAAGAATCAGCCTCTTCCTGCGTATCCTCAATGGCAATTATTATCATACCAACGCTCATATCTTCAGCCTTCGTATATTTGATTGCTTTGTTCATTCTAATCATTGTTATTCCTTGGAACATTATCATTATTGTTCTATGCAACAACATTTGTTTGATAGAATGTGTGGTAGTTCTGTCGTTTCTTCATATCTAGGTGACATTCGGTTGTTGCGTGGGTTTTAACTTCACAAATTGCGCACCAGGAATATTTTTCATTTTTCATATTGAACGGACAATATTTTGTTGTGTGTAGCCCATGTTCCTGGTAGATATCACCAAAGCATTTTGTCTAAACAAAGCGTACATCTTGTCAACTAATATCTTGTTTTCAATTATCTTTTGTATTTTCAGTCGTTGAGCATTTTGTACACCAGATATCTTGGCCTTTAAGTTTTATATCTCGTAACAATTTTTGCATTATTTCTAATTTTTCTTCGATATGGTGATCGACAAGTTGCACAAGATAATATTCATCCATTTCGACTTGTAATGCCTTCGTAACTGCATCTTCGTATGTATTAAACGTGTCCAGTCTAATATGCATCTGGATCTTCTGTAGTAGACCTGTGAAAATACATTGGATTAGTAATTGCTCATCTATGTTATAATACAGCTAGCTGAGTAGGTCTTTCAGTCTTTTATCATAATCCTGGACAGTCTCTGTCAGCTTCTGGACTGTCGTTTTCAATTTCTTTGCCGCCAAATGCTTTGCATATGGGGTTTTGAAGAATGATAGAAATTGTTTCTTAATTTTTGCTTTCGTAGCATTTGGCGCTTTTTCAATATATGTCATATACCATGTAAGTGCCCGCGTTCGTAGAGTATCGAAAAACTACACCATCTGTTGGTATCCATTTGTGACTGTGTTCGCTTCCCATGTAGATTCAGAGACCAACCATTGTCGTCTGGGGTCTTCATCGCCCTCGTAGAGGGGTATGTGTGGAAAGACATGCGCCATATCTCCGACGTCCGCATCTCCTTCAGGCGATGGTGGTGGATTTGGTGGTGGCAATGGGATACTTCATGTACATGTATTGTATTCACAGTTTTATTCGACAAAACTTTCATTTTCATCGGATGTTTCGTTTGTTTTCAGTTCGTTCTCGACACGTTGTTTATTTCCTTTGACTCCTTCTGTCATTATCCAAGTAAACTGTTGTAACTGGGATATCCTTTCTTCTAGAACCAACTGATATGTGTTTTCTAAATCTCTATTTGGTTGGGGAGGGGTGCTCCTTCATGTCCCGGGTAGAGTATATGGATACTATGGTTAGATGGGTCCGATTGAAATGTAACCCAGTTTCCTTCCTACGGTCGGTGAATTATGAGATGATTAACATCATTTCCTTTGTCATCTATGTTTTGTAAATTCAGAATGTATTCACTTGTATATATTGTATTTCATTGGTCCCCGATGCTCCTATCCAGAAAATCACTTGTATTTCTTTGTACCCCGATGTTCCCATCGGGAGAATTACTAAAAGTCATGAGGAAGTCCCCTCCATTGTAAGTAGGGTCATTAGTACCCTAGTTGTGGTTACTCAAGCCTACATAATTGAGTTAGGATTACTCAAGCCTACATAACAAATTCAAATATTAAGTGAACGAAAGAATATAAATAGAGAGTGAGCCTCTCTATTTATCACAGTCACACACACTCTGTTGTAATGCATAACTAAGAGAGAGAAGAAGCTGGCACAAGAGAGAGAGAGACAATTGTTGTCAGGAGATCATCTTTTTATATTTGGGTTTTACTTTTGGTTCTCATTCTATCTCTGAGGAAGTTGTGGGGTTTTCTCCTTTATGGTTTCCCCGAGGAAAATATTTGTGTTCATTGTCTATTATGATTGATTGTTGTGCTTGTTATTCTCTTAGATAAAATCCTAAGATCATATAGCTTAAATGATAAAAATATAACATGGTATCAAGCTAACCTGAGAAGAAGACACTTTCCAGCTGCAGAAGCTAGGGCTTCTTACTTTTTGGGTCTCTCTCCACAATCCATCAGGAAAATGAGGCTAGTTTGACTCTCCATTGAAGGGTGCATCTTTCTCTCGAATCACAATTTGATTCCGGGGATTTTCAGTTTTTGTTGCAAGAAATTAGGGATTTTTACACAAGAGGAATTTTTGAGTGAGCCCAGCATAAGATTTCTCTCCTCCTAAAAATCGAAATTTAGAGACCAAGGTCCATATTTTTGGTTGGGTAAAACTCTGGGAAAGTCAAACCCTATTTTGACCCCGGGCCTGAAAAACCCTAAAATACTAAAACTGGTAGTTTTGGTATATTCAATATATCTCGATATTGAAGAAGTCTCAGGGGACTAAATTTTCATAGGCCGAAGATAAAATCTTGATGTACCCTATGTACAAAATTTAGCCTCGTATTTGCTATATTCTCATATATATGATTCCTCCAAATCAGGGTTCCAACCTCTTCCAAGATGCATCCCTGAACATGATACCTAGGGAGAATTGCTATATCTAGGGCTACGAAGGTCCAAATGAAATTTATCAACCTGTTCGAGATAGGGCATGGACTGTATGTTCTGTGGTAAAATTTTCAGACCCTAATGATGAAACAGGGACACATGTAAGTCTATACAAGTTTTCTATGTTGAACAGTCTTGAAATAAGTCACCTTGGGAAAATGCTCATAAGTCCCAATTGTAGAAACCAATTCCGCTCAAAAATGTGGTGTTGGAAAGAGGACAGGAAAGGCTACCTGAGTGTGAATTTTAAGATATAGAATATCAGTACTTTCGAAGATATCACAGAAACAATATCAGTCATTTATGTAGAGGAAATTGGAAAACTAAGGCTTCCTATTCTGGGAGCTTCCCTACACTAATTTTATAAAAGGAGTACATTGGACAGCTCACCTTGAAGAGGCCCATCTTTCTATCCAATCGGATCTGAAAGATTCCAAGTTTTAAAAATTAGGGTTTTTTTGACAAACCCTAGATCAGCCAGATTTGGAACCAAGACAGACACCTCAAATCAATAAGATATAATATTTTTCTATTTACATTTGAGGTTCTCATTTCAAAATGACCTATCACACCATCTTGATGACAAGCTTGGTGAAGCTAAAAACTTCCGAGCATGGAAGTATAATTTTTCACTGGTTCTTGAAGAAAATTAATTGGACACCTACATAAGTGGAGAGGTTCCAATTCCAGAAGGAGATGAGGTTAAATCCTTACACAAGAAGAACTTGGTCAAGGCTAAGAAGATCATTTTCGATTCAATCAAGGATCACCTTATACCACAAGTGTCTTCCCTAAAGACACCTAAAGAGATGTTTGATCCCTTAACCAAGGTATTCAAAGGAAAGAACATAAATCAGAAGATGACTTTGAGAAACTAGTTGAAGAATGTGAATATCCAGAATGCAGAGACCATACAGTCATACTTTACAAGGGTCTCTCAAATCAAAGAAAAACTTGAAGCAGTAGAAGAAGAAGTGGAGAATGTAGAAGTTGTGATAGCCACCTTGAATGGCCTCCCGGGATCATGGGATTCATTCATTCGAGGAATGTGTGTCAAAAGGAAGTGATTACTTTCAATAGAATCTAGGAAGAGAACACACAAGATGAAGCTCGACCCATAATAAGAGAAGAGAAGATGGGAGCAACTGAAGATCAAGCGCTCACGATTCAAAGAAGATCCCTCAAGCGATAAGGAATATGAAGAACTCAATTTTTGAAGAGCCTCTTATCCATCTTGAGCATTTGGATAAGAAATGATGTTGTTATGAATGAAGAAGATGATAAGCTGAAACAAGGAGTCTACCCACGAAACAACTAAAGATAATTATTCAATTGGCATTTCATGATATTGTTTTGTTATGCATTTGTTTATATTCAGTTGATGTGTTATGCATGATTGAATGTTTGCATTAATGACAGTATACTACTTATATGCATGTGATGGGTAAGTAGCTCATGGTGCTATAGAACTCTCCATTGCTACTTATCTAGAATGAAACCCCTTTGCTGACATATTGGATTAGTGCACAATCTCAATGATGTCTTGGTAGAGATGGAAGGCATTTAAAAAGTTTCTGTGAGATATGGATGAATGTTGTATTGGATAAAATAGTTGCATGATTATATCTTTATGCATAAGAATTTACCATTATGAATATGCATTATGAAATGTTTCTAATCATACAACTGGTGCATTTGACTTGTAGGAAATATCGCGTACAATAGCCTACAAGAAAAGAAGGGTGAGACTTGTTCCGAAGAACAAGTGACAACAATTCAAGATTCACTCTAATAATCCAAAATCAAGAATAATGACTAGAATGCGATGTCGAAGACCTAAAGGGAAGTCTGTAGTATCTTCCATATGGATATGCAATATCTAGCATGCAGTAGATGGAAACATCGTGGGATACAAGGAAATATTCGCATCACGAGGCTTCTCATGGAAAGAAGGCATAGACTACGAAGAGACATTTGCAGCAACTAGAAGTTAAGACACATGATAGGAAGACTCATGTGTGCAAATGAAAGAAGGAATTGTACGAGCTAAGAAGACACCCATGGGATAACACATACATGAGGAGATTGAAGATCACCTAGAGTGATGAATATCTTAACCTTTGCTACAAGGTTGAAGATGAAATCATATAGAGGATGACAAGCTCACAGATGGGTGCAAGAAGAATGAGGATCTTGGTATCCAGTGACCCTAGATGGATACATATAATATAATTAGAAGAGAAAGCTACTTGTCACTCCGGTACAGAATGTTTCAATACATAGAGTATGAAAGGTAGAGGGATAATGGTGCTCCACTTCATAGGGAGTGACTGCAGAAGATCCTAAGGTTCAACATGGCACGACAAGATGGACAATTTACTGATGGCTCTAGGATTTACTGAGAGTAAAGCAGATTCCAACCTTTACTTCAAGGATGAAGGTGGAAGACCAATGATGCTCCTGTTATATGTCGATGACTTGTTCCTGACAGGAAAAGAGGAACTCATTAGAGATGCAAGAAGGAGACTTGTTGTCGAGCTCAAGATAAAGGACTTGGGTATGATGCACTACTTTCTAGGCATGGAGGGGTGGAAGAATGCAGATGGAATCTACCTAGGACAAGGGAAGTATGCAGTAGAGATCCTAAAGAGGTTCAGGATGATGGACTGCAAGGCCATGACCACACCTATGGAATCAAACCTGAAGCTATTGAGTGTTGCTTCATCAGAGTCAGTTGATGCTATGATGTATCGTCAGATGATCTGTTCCTTGATGTACCTAACGAATATGAGACCATATATCTGCTTTGTTGTGAACACATTGAGAGATATTCACTTGATGGTTGCAAAGCATGCATTAAGGTACCTGAAGGGTACAGTTGACTATGGAATCAAGTATGAAGCAAATCAGAATATTAACCTAGAGGGTTATGTGGATTCAGATTGGGCAGTGCCATTGATAGGAAGAGCAATTTGAGGTGCTACTTCAGTATGGGATCAGGTGTGATCTCTTGGTTTGGAAGGATAGAGTCCTGCATGGTGTTGAGTACAGCCGAGGCAAAAGATGTTGCCACCTGCTATTTGGGAGGTAGTATGTTTCTTTTGAAAACTAATATCTAATTTGATTGATATGACTTGCATTTTTTTTTATGATGCAGAGAGGAGTAGTGAAGCTCCAGTATGTGATCCAAATCAAAATCTCTTGAAAGAAGGATTTCTAGCATAGTCGATGAGACAGGTTGTTTGAGCATAAAATCTTGGTGAAGCCTGTAGGTGGCTCAGACGTAAACATTCCTATAGGTTTTCCTCGGATGTAATTGGTCCTGGCGAAGCTTGCAAGTTATCCTTGGATGTAACCATCCCTAATGTGATTCTATGCTAGAAATGGCCAGAGTGAAGTTCGAGTACTTTAGGAAGAAGCTTGGGTTCTCCAGATCAAGGTTCCCTCCAAGGGGAGGTGATGAGTCCAAGAGCCTTTCTAAATTGGTAGGATTGGTTCCTTCTATGGTTAGATGTAAGTGCAAATCCTTTCTAACTAGGTCAGATGTAACTACAGAGCCTTTCTGACTGGGTCAGATATAAGCGCTGATCCTTTCTGACATGGTGGTAGGTTGGGCCTCCCATGGTCAGATATAAGTTCTGAGCCTTTTCAGCATGGTGGCAAGCTAGGCCCACCATGGTCGGATGTGAGTGTTGAGCCTTTCCGACATGGTGGCAGGCTGGGCCTCCCATGGTAGGATGTGAGTTATGGGCCTTTCTGACATGATGAGGTCATATGTGAGTGTTGAGCCTTTCTGACATGATGAGTTCAGATGTGAGTGCTAGACAATGCTTTTCTGACATGATGAGGTCAAATGTGAGTGTTGAGCCTTTCTAACATGATGAGGTCAGATGTGAGTGTTGGACGATCCTTTCTGACATGATGAGGTTAGATGTGAGTGTTGGGCCTTTCTGACATGATAAGGTCAGATGTTAGTGTTGGGCGTGCCTTTCTGACATGGTGGTAGATGTGTTCCTCCCATGGTTAGATGTAAGTACTAGGCAGGCCTTTTTGACTAGGTCAGATATAAGTGCTGAAGAAGATGAAGACCTACCTGGAGGATAGGCCTACAACGAGCATGAAAAAGGGTTGGATCTGTAGAACTTCTTGTGACAAGTAGAATTGAGAGATAGCGCCATTTGATTGAGATAGCGGAAGCAGTGGTGATGATGATTCGGTGATGATCCATTGATGATCCAGCTTTGATGATGATCCAATGATGATCCATATTTGATGATGATCCAGTGATGATCTAGCTTTGATGATGATCTAGTGATGATCCAGAGAAGAAGACTTGTGCTGATGAATTGTGTCAAGAGAATACCTTCCTAGTTAATAGGGGGTGTTGATGTATTTGTAACTTCAGAATGTATTCACTTGTATATATTGTATTCCATTGGTCCCCGATGCTCCTATCAGGAGAATCACTTGTATTTATTTGTACCTTGATGTTCCTATTGGGAGAATTACTAAAAGTCATAAGGAATTCCCCTCTGTTGTAATTCAGATCATTAGTACCTTAGTTGTGGTTACTTGAGCCTACATAACTGAGTTAGGATTACTCGATCCAACATAACAGAGTCAAATATTAAGTGAACAAAAGAATATAAATATAGAGTGATCCTCTCTATTTATCACAATCACACACACTCAGTTGTAGCGCATAACTAAGAGGGAGAAGAAGCTTGGACAAGAGAGAGAGAGAGAGACAACTGCTATCGAAATATCATCTTTGTAAATTTGGGTTTTACTTTTGGTGCTCATTATATCTCTGAGGAAGTTGCAGGGTTTTCTTCTTTATGGTTTCCCCGAGGAATATCTTTATGTTCATTGTCTATTGTGATTGATTTTTGTGCTTGTTATTCTCTCAAATAAGATCCTACGATCATATAGATTAATCGATAAAAATATAACAGTCTATTCAGCTCCATACACCGGACTTGCCAGCTCGTAGTCTCAGGTCTTCTTCGACAATGTCCTACACTAGAGAACTCAGATTAGAATTTATCGGAGACTGAGGTCTTATGTCTTAGGGTAACTCAATTTGGAGATCTTCACACCGTTCTATCCACATATCTTATTCCATCAGTGACACTTATTCATATATTCCCTCATCTTGTCAGTCATGACCCGACTCTGGAGGATTTTCTTCATGTTTTGTCACTCTGGTGGTCTTTCTTCTCTGGAGCACGATAGATTTCTCTCTAATTTCTTCCCTTCTCTTCTGCCTCTTCTCTCTTTCTATCTTCTGTAAGTCTGAAGTACTTTTGTGAGTCACTGTTTGAACTATTTGCTTCTTGGACTGACTTTTCATTGCTGGCAGTGGTGTCTTCTCAGTAGCCTACCCGACGCTTTAGTAATCCCGGGTGGATTTGTTTATTTTCTCAGAAATTATTCCCACTCCCTTTCTACAATGAATTTTTCCCATGCTTTTTGCTTCTCCGCCCAGTTAGTGTTAGATGGCAGATGAGGCTCGATAATGTGTCCTTCTCCCTTATCGTTCAGGAATTTTAAAAAAAAGAGTTGGTAGCGAACAGAGAAACTGAGAAACTATTCGATGAAGTCATTATAGAACCTCTCTTGGATACTTTCAACAGATACTATTTGTTATACGACACGCTCTTCACAAAACTCGTCTATGATTCTTTCGAGCCACACCGACATATATGTACGTCCTCCTCTTGTTAGTTTCTGGAGTAACTCCTTATCTCTAGTTTCTATTGGATTTTTCATCCAATAAAGTATTTATAGATTGTGGCACAGATTCTACAAATTTCTCATGTGTCGCAGAGAAGAATTTATCCTTATCTTGTGTCGCAGAGAAGAATTTATCCTTATCTTGTGTTGCAGAGAAGAATTTATCCTTCTTGAAGTGTGTCATTCGTGGGAGATCCCTTTTCTTGAGTATACATGGCCTTTAGGCCTCCATTTGCAGTTTTCTTGATAGTTCCTTGCCTCTAGCTTTTAAAAACTTTGAAAAAACTTGAAATCTATCTACCAAACATTGACAAAAACATATGAAAATGCGTAGATTCAATCACAACATTTGGGGGAAACTAGAATTGCATCATATTGAAAATAGGAGGAAAGTGATTACAACCCAATAATAGGTGAATCCCTTTCTCCTTTTCTCTAAACCATCCTTCTCCATCAATGCTAATGATCACCAAAAACTTGATATGAAAAATACTCTATCTAGCCTCCAAATCCTTTAGCATGCCTTTGATTTTCTCTCTTGTCCTCCCTCCTTCACCTCATGTGCCTTTCTTATATAGCATTTGGATTTGTGTACCCAATCACTAACCGTGGATGTGGGATTAATCTTTTTGAAGCTTTTTTATTAGTTCCCTCAAAAAACTCACTTTACTTAGTTTTTTAGGCATTTTACTTGAATTTCTAGGGTTTTAGGACAATTAATACATAGGACATGTATTCTTTCTACTCCAGGAGTTGTGGTAACTAGGTTTTGGACCTTAAGTAGTATTGATATTTAATAATTTAGAGAAACCTTTGTCTTCACATACTTATTCCTTTGAGGAAGTAGTGGTCTGATAAGAGATCAAAGCTCTCAATTTTTTCTGAATTATGGTCTTCATGTTGTGGGCGAAAAGAATATATGTTTTTAGACCATCATCTTTGAGGGTGTTAATTTTATTGTTAACAAATGCCCCCTAATGTGTGAGGTACAAAGCTATGTTGAGGGTCGAAATACATTGATTTCTCTTCTATTCTGAATACACTTTGTACCTATACTCTTTAGTGATCAAGGCATGATGGAAAAGGATGGTTTATGAACGCAGGAATTGGAGAAACACTTGCAAGTCAAACAAGGAATTTTACTAAATATACAATATCTTCCTGAGGTAGGTATACCTATGCTCAATAGTAAAAAAGCATGGCCACGAAGAATACACAGTGGATCCATGTCAAAAGAAAATTCTTCAAAAACGTATATGTGCACATTTGATGAGTGCAGCATATCCATGTCTTCATGGTACTTTGGCATGGTATTTTAGTATTGCGCAACTCGGGTAGTGAATCTATGAGTGATACAACTATCTTTCCCAAGGTCTTCAATACAAACCAATGACAGAACGATTTTATATCATGCGAATAAATGAGCTGATGTCGAGCATAATTAAACACCATCTGATTAGTGGTCATTGATGTATATCGTTAACAAATACGAGGAGGTCCACCAATAATGATGATGGACTCTAAGGTACTTGAGTAAAAACTAACAAGTGTGAATATATGTTTTGATGTTGAACACTTGTATAATCAAGAAATACGAGGTCATTGATGTATACCCGCTGTCATTTGCGAGGAAACCTCCCACTAATATCAGTAGCAGAAGGCATGCAAACAACATAACTGCTAGAAAATGACAGTAAGACATAATGCTGAGAAAGTGACAAGCCTTAATGATCGTGGTTACGAGCTCAGCTAGAGCCAGCGGAAACAACACGCGTGAAGGAATATTTGTAAGTTAGTTCGTTAGTGCCTCTTGTTAGGTGTTGCTAGAATGAGAAAGACAACCTGTTGGCTTGATATAAAAAGTTGGTTGAGAGGGCAACAAAAAAGGAGTATGTAATGAGTCAGTATCAAGTTTGTATTGAGTCTGTATCGAGTCTATATTGAGTCTGTATTGAGTCTGTATCAAGTATGTATGGAGTCTGTATCGAATCTTTAATAAGGCTATAAAATAAGGAGCCCAAGCAGTATGTGGGTTAGACATTCTCCCTATAGTCAGTCTTTACAGTTAGCTCGGAATTGTAGACTCTCGCAGGATGAAAATCGTGAGGTCCTAGTTGGTGGATTTGTATTGTTGAGTGCATCAGAGTAAAGGATCTGCAGCTGAGTGTGCATAAGATTAAGAGAGGTTGAGTTGATCTAGGCTGTGTGTGGATCACTAGCAGATTAAAGTAGGAAGAGAACGAAAAGAAGATCAGAGAGCATGAGAGGGCGGAAGAGTCTGTAAAGGTAGAGAAGAAGAACTTAAGTAGAGTCTACAGCTTAATGCGAAGACAAAAGGTGCATCTATTTCCTCATGCCAGATGAAGAGCACTTTGTGGTTTTTTCCCAGATGGGTTTCCACGTTATATTTTGTGTATGTGTGTGAATGTTGAATGTGTCTAATATATATGTGTAAATGTTGTATTGAATGAATGGTTGTAGGTTTGCTTATTAATGAATAGATGTATGATGGTTGCATTGTATTAACTGGATATGATTATGCTGCATGTATTTTATTTATTTAATGAGTTGCATAAGAGAATATGGGACTTATCCTAGTTGTTGAAGCACAGTGAACACAAATAATACACCCCCAAACTTTGTTGAGAACCTTGGAGTAGATCCAAGGTACTAAACAACCTCCCACCCAACATTAGAAACATGATTCTGGCAGTTACCCATCAAGAGAGATATCTCTAATGATATGGAATCTATGTCCTAGGTGCTTCTGACTGAGATCTACTCTGTCAGGTTGATATCTCGGGCTCTTTTGTGCTGAGCAGAAGGGGATGAACCTAGGTCGGGATCCCTGGAAAAGGGAAAGAGACAGAAAAATCCAACATATATCCTACTACTAAACATGAGCATGACGCGATCTTAGTAGTAGTCAACATATTTTCCAAGATGGTTATCCTCATACAATGAAAGAAGACTACGAAAACACAACATACTACTCAGCTCTTCTTCGAACATGTTTGTAAACACTATGACCTTCCAACGACCATCATTTTTTATAGAGATGCAATATTTGTTAGCATATTTTGGAATACTCTCTGGAAACATCTTGACCTGAGACTTTCATTGTCGGCATCTTTCCATCCTTGGACAAATGGAAAGACAGAAGTTGTGAATCGCTTGGTACTATAATTTCTTTGCATGTACAACCACAAGCATCGTCGGACATGGGATGAAAGTCTCCCATACATACAGCACAACTCTACAGGAAATAGTACATTCAAGATCTGTTATGGATTTCAACCCTCTTATCCCATCAACTTGATCAGTTCATCGACATACTCAAAGGACACTGACTTCGAAGGATGAGATGTTGAAAAAACATTGAAGTTTCAAGACCAAATCTATAACATTTAGAAGCAAGAAAAAGAAATGTTGTAGTGAGCTAATGAAAAAAATAAGTTCTGACACGATCGGAATCTTACTCCTCATTCATTCCAAACTAGGGATCATGCCTGGTTACATCTAAATAAGTATCGCTTCATTGGTCCATACAGAAAGTTGAAACCTTTGCGATATGGTATGTACACTATCCTTAAGCAGATTGAATAAAGAACTTTACATCTCGACATTCCTCCATGCTGGGTTTGAATCCAATGCTCAATGTGGATTTACTTTGACCATACCATGCACCCTTGTTAGAACAGAACTACTTGCAAACAACAGTACCCGAGGACATCCATCCATATGTTTAGGAACCTCTTCCTTGTGATGCCATCATGGAATGATGCATACGCCATACAAGGATGAACTCCATTCCCTTGTTTCAAGTGCATAAAGCCGAACATCTCCCATCCCAAGGAAAGTGGTACTCTACTATTAAACTCACCAACAAGTTTCCTCACCTGAATGAGCAAACAATGGGGACAAGTGTTTCTTAAGGAAGGAGGAATGATCCACCCAACAGTTGGCATGTTGTCAAATTTGACATTTTCAGCATCAACTTCGACAAGTCCAAACCTCGATAGGTTTCTCATCTCAACATGCATTGTCAACTACGACATCTCGACATGAATACGATAGATTGTCTCTCTGTCTTCCAGTCATCTGTATGGTTGAATTTCCAAAATATTCTAACTTCTTTGTAATTGAACGTAATGGGTAGTCACCCAAGCATATCAGCATACTATAAAAGCATATACACTATTGTAAAATACAAGCAAGTAATAGAGCAGTAATTGAATAACAAATATTGGTTCGAATTCTTGCATTTTGTCTGCGTGTTTACTTTCTGTCTATGTAGTGTATTTCCTACTTTACTTATTCTTTATATGCTTCCTCCATAACATTACTCAATTCATTCAGTCAAAATTTTGTCCTTTGACATGCGCTTGGGCACCTGAATCATAAATTATTAATGGGCAACTGTTAAATACAATGAAGCATATGATCTTCAGACCTGCATGAATTCAATGAGAATAAAAGGTTACAGAAGAGAGAGAAGAATTTATCATAGACTGATCAATTACTCATGGAAAAACTGTGCACACGTGGAGAAAAAATTGGAATAATATGATTAGATCCATGAATCGATAATTAATATGTAATACAATGGTTATAAATATAAGATAATTCGAATTCCTAATATAGGATTCGAATATACCAACCTGGAATGACTCCAGAGCTAACGCAATGTAGGAAAATCACCACTAGAGCTCACTAATGCAACTCTTGATCACTAAAACAATTCACACTCATTTAATTGATGAGGGTAGGTGAGTAAATGCACCCTACTTCCCCTGAATCATGGAAACTAGCACTAGGATGACTGAGAGTGATCTAACTGATGGAAATTAGAGCATAACTAGACTTAACTGACCTACTAGAGTCAACTGCTAGAGACTACTAGTGTCACTCAAAGTGGGTTCTTAAATTATAGGGATTGGTCCCTGGGCCACCTAAAATCATGCAATCAGGTGCAGTAAGTGGCAGATTCCCCCTATGTGTGCCCCCCATGCACTATTGGAGTGATGAAGACCTCCTAAACAAGGAAAATGGACAAATAGACTATGTGCTGAAAGGGAGGATTAATAATAATCCAAACACCCCCACCCCATTANCCCCCCCTAAAAATTAAGCAGAAAAATCAGGATCAAGCTTTCATATCAAGAGAAAAAATATTCTTGAATAAAAAAACTTGAGAAAATATTTCTGTAAACTACGTCTCTATGGAGCAGTAAAGAAGTGTGATGGTCCTTGTGTGCACTAGTATCCTCGGACTATGCATGTGAACCTCTCCATCTTCTTCCAATCTGATGATAGACAGGAGAAGGAATGTTACATTTGTCTCTTATTTCTAGAGGAAGAGTGACATGATCCAGTTTGTTCTTCAGTGAGAATAATTGTTGATCATACCTTATCATCATGTAGCATCTCTCTGGGAGCATGTTGCACCTCTCTAAAGTTAGTGAATTTTCTTAACATAGTGCAAGGCTCTCTTTTTGAAACTGGTATCTTGTTCTCCCCATGTCAGATGGTTCTCCATTCATGTTCCTAGCTGCCTTAATAACCTTTTATGCCCATTTAGGCCTAGGATTAGGAGTAGGGATTAGATTTGGATCTGGATCACTGTGAACTTCATCTTCAATTTCATAAATTGATTCAACTAGGTCCTATTCTTCTGAATCTGAATCTGAAAAACTAATGGAAACATTATCATATGCAAAAGGATTAGGTAAAATGGTTTTACCTTCTCTTTCAAATAGAAATTGAGACTGTATTGGATCTGAGTATGGCATAAAGTGTGAGAATTCATATTCCTTAGAGTCATGGTTTGCAACACCTTTCGCTATAATCTTCCCGATTGACATATCTGAGATCTACACTAAGTCGAGACCAAATACTACTCACTTTGGTGGGCCAGTATGTGTCATCTTATATACAAATAACAAATTTGTAGCTAAGGAGGGAACATAGAGTAAATCTTTGAACACTCCATGCTTTAACTTGATTGAACCCTTTACTTCAGCTTGAATTTGAGTGTCATCACCCATGTGAATGCTTGGACCATTAGTAAGATGTAATGTAGAGAATCATTCTTTGGATGTAACCATATGATTGGAGGCTTTTGAATCAATGAGGAATGCATGTGATTTTGAACAACTAGCCTTTATTGCATGGAATATCTCATCATGATCTTCAATCTTGTCTCTAGATTTATCCTTCCTTGTGCCTTCAGGGAGGGATTTCTCAAGGAGTTTTGTCATCTGATCTATGGTATTCTTCATACAATATTTCTCTGTACGCTTTCCTTTCTTACAGTAGGAGCACTTGCCCTTCTCAGACATTTGTTGTTTATCCTTCCTAGAGACCGGGGCTTCATCTAATGGATCAAACTCTTCTTTAGGTTCAAATTCAGTGTTCCTTTTCTATTTTCCTTTTTGCTTCCTCCTTGATTGCGCATTCCTTGTCTCACTAGCTAAGATAGATTGATTTGGAGAGGCTCTAAGAGCTCCCATTTGTATCATCTTATCTTGTTCCAGTATTAGATACTATATGAAGGAATCAAGGGATGGCATTAACCAATTAGGAGTAGTCAGACTCCCAGAGTGAAAGGTATATACAAACACTGAGAATTCCTGGGCCAATTTTGCTTAGTATGGAGAGAACCAATTTTGCATCCTTCTTCTCAATCCTGCATTGCTTTCATTGTATGACGAGTGATTTGAATCTTGAGAAAAACTGTTGTATAGTTTTGAAGTTATTGGGTTAGTGCTATCAGCTCATTCTCCAGGATATGGCCCCTTAACTCATCATGTTTTCCAAACAAGGATTCAAGCTTATCCCATACTTATTTTGGATTCTTGAGTCCATCAACATGGAACAATAGTTCCATGGAGATGTGGATGCACATGAATCCAAAAGCTTCATCAAGCTTATTCAAATGCTTCGATTTTTCAATATACTGTTGGGGTTTGACCTCTCTTCCCATGGTGATCCCGTATATACCCTTATTGCGCAATACAATATGCATATCTTCCCTCCAAACAAGGTAATTGAAGGGTGTAAGAATTTTGGGAGTCAGATCTATTGAATTCTCCATTTCACAGCTATATTGATCAACAATTCTTCAGAAATTCTTTGAATGTACCTGCAAAAAAAATCAATTTAGACCAGACACTCTCTGCATCGACATGTGCACATTCTCTAGGCGCATCACACCTGGATATAGTTCTCTGGACAAAATCTAGAGGGATCAAGGCAATAATTCGAGGATTTATGTGGAACCCAGCTGCTTCTAGTGCATCAATGGAAGATTCTGAGATTTGTTGTTGGATTGGATACAAGCTATGATACCATGTTAAATTCATTGAAGCATATGATCTTGAGGCCTACATGAATTCAAGGAGAAGAGAAGGTTGCAGAAGACATAGAAGAATTTAGCATAGAAAGATCAATTACTGATGGAAAAATTGCACACACATGGAGATAAAATTAGAATAATATGATTATATTCATGAATCAATAATTAATATGTAATACAATGGTTATACATATAGGAGAATTTGAATGCCTAAGATAGAATTCGAATCTACCAATATTGACTAAATATAGAGCTAACTCGGTGTGGGAAAATCACCACTAGAGATCACTAATACAATCTGAATCACTAAACCAGTTCACACTCAGTTAACTGATGAGGGTAGGTGAGAAAATGCATTCTACTTCCCTTGAATCATGGAAACTGGCACTAGGATGACTGAGAGTGATCTAATTGATGTGAATCATAGCATAACTGGACTTAACTAAATACCTACTAGAGTCAACTACTGGAGACTATTGGTGGCACTCATAGTGGGTTCCTAAATTATAGGGATTGGTCCCTAGGGAGCCTAAACGCGTGCAATTAGATGCAGTAAGTGGAAGATGTCCCCTAGGTGTGTTCCCCATGCACTAGTGGAGTGATGAAGACCTCCTAAGCTGGGAAAATGGAAAAATAGATTATGTGTTCAAAGGGAGGATTAATAATAATCCCAACAACAATAAGCTGATCCGTTGGAAGAGGGGTCATCCATGAAAGCATGCATGTGTCTTCTCCACGATTCCTTGGGATATGAGTCTCCCTTTCGTTCTTATGGTTAGCTCTGTCATCTAGTACAATTAAACTGTAGTTTTCATGTCCAACATTTGTATTGTTAGATCTTCCTACATCCAATTTTTTATGGCACATTGCTCCCGTCCTAGCCACCTTCACGCGAATGAATGCATCTTGATGGAGCTTTTATTTGGAAAATTTCAGTATATGTGACTTCAATGCAGTAGTTTAGGAAGTTTCTTTAGAGGAAAATATTTTTGGTATGGTTGTAATTTGGTAGATTTGTTGCTTCATCCATGCATCTGTCGGGAGTATTTCTCTGTGTGGAACTCGTTGGACCCCCCGTCCACCATGGTACACAAAAAGGTTACACATAAAAAAATAAGTGCAGGCCCTCAGTAGATGCATATGCCTTGGGCCCTAAAAGATATGAAGAAAAGCTAGGGATGTTTTGATAATAAAAAGTGAAGCTAAGAACCAAAGATTGTGTTTCTAGAATGGAAAATTTGTTGCGTAGAAAAAGGAAAAAGATGACCTCATAACAGTTGGTTGAGGTGTTGGGGGGTATGGTGGAGAACACGGGTACTACCAAAACTCAGGAGATAAGATACACTCAAACCCTAGGATTGTTATGTAACATGAAATCCTTGTTCAACTTGGTGTTGGAAGATTTCGTGGAAGGAAATTATATGGAAGAATCCAAGGTGTTTCTTTGGAAGCTCGGATTTCCAATTTGAAGGAGGGACTACAACACTTGGCTCACAACTAACTAGTTATAAAGGAAATAATTAATGCCAAACTAAACGCTCTTGTAAGAGAATTGATGGGGAAAACTTTTAGCCATGCACCTTCATCCAGCACTTCGGCATGTAGTTGGTTTTCTGTCACTTTCCTCTTGTTTGTATGAAGGATGCTCCTCATCCAGTCAAGACCAAACCCCCACGTTCCAATCACCAATTTTCTTCTCCTGTTATTATATCTGATGATGATTAGCTCTTATAGATATTTTGCTAGTATTAAAATAGGGTTTGTTTCTAGTCTTTTCGGTAATTAAGGTTATAACCCCTAGCCTATGAGGGGTCATTTTGGAAAAACTTCTCAAACTGCTATTTCTCTGACTCTTAGATTTTCTTCATAGTAAGCTTCAGGGTAGGGTGAACAGTCCAAACAATGCCATATGGACCTAGAATGCACTTCTAGTGAAACCTCTTAGCTCTGTAAATATCTTTTAAATTAACTTAATTTTCGAATCTTACAATACAAAAGATATTAAAACTTATAAATATTATTATATTTATATAATTAGTAGTATACATAAATATTAATAATTGGTTATATAAATAATGAATGTTTATGATTGATTATGTTATTAATTAATATAATTGTTTATGGTTGATCATTCTTAAATATAATCGACCATAATTAACTGTAATGGTTCATGATTGATTATAGTTGTTTCATCCTTTAAAATAACACCTTTCCAATAAAACCAAAGCAACTTAACACATATAAATGTCTCCAACCCTCTACCTTTGGAGTAAATAAATTCCATGAAAATAAAAGTAGTTTTTATTGGATAAACTATTTTTTTTAAGTAATTTGATTTTATAAATTAATATTTATATTTTAAACATTTAATTTGTTTCGCAAATTTTATATATTATTTGAAAAATCATAACCTTATTTATTAATTAGAGTTTTGATTATAAAATTTTATAATAGAAATTTTTCATTTTAAAATAATAATAAAAATTCCAATTTTTTTAAAAATCAAAATTAATGAGTTTATTATGTTATAATGCGTTTATTATGTAATTGTACAATGGAAAAAAATGATGGAGATGCAAAAATTGCTAACCTTCAGGTCTAGTTTGGAAGATATTAAATATGACCTGTGCAAGGTCTACGAGGTGGTGGGAGTTGGTGTCAAGGAGAATAGAGAGACGACTATGGATATTCGGTACATCTCTAACCAACTTGGATGCCATGAATCTAGAATAGACAACCATGAGCGCGACCTAAGGGATCTAATGCGTATTGTTGAAATTATAAAAATGAAGTGTTGAAAATGTCCAGAATGACCCAGTGCAACCATTGACAGGACTCTCCAGAACAAGGTGATTTCCCCATGGAAGAAGTTTATGTTACACAAGCTTCTTTTGAATACAAGGGAAAGAAGATGTAGTGTTTTAGTTCAGTAAACTTCTAAATGTTTTTTTGTATATTGTTAAATCAGTAGTTTGTCAAAATCTATCCTTTGGAGGATATGGTTTCTTTCAGAAAGCTTGTTAGAAATTTCAGGAAACTACTAGCATAGTTGTTCTAGCCTTTTTTACTTTTCAGACCTCTATGAAACTCCAATTATTAGCTCTATATTGAATGGTTGTGCACAACCTTTTTTTTCTCTAATATATATTCTTGGGTTTCTGTTAAAAAAATGAGTTTATTATGTTACTAATTCGACATATATGAATCTCAGGTTCATTAATCATATTTGTAGATTTTAATTTTTCTATTCCCCTAGAGTATGACTTTAGATTGAATATTTTTATTTATTTTTCTTTTTATTTTAAATGTATTTCATTGTAAATCGATTGTTTATGTGTATGTGTTGTACAACTGATGTTTGTATAGTTTGCACCAGTAGATGGGGCAACACCCTTACGTCATCTATGATGGTATGTTTGGTTAATGTACTCGTGCTAGTGGGTTATGGATGTGATCAATGGGATTCACTTCCCACGATTGGAGTTAATTCTTTGACCTCTCCTCAAAGGTTGGATTACCACTCAAAACAATCAATTCAAGGGTATGTGTGAGTATGGTATAGGTTACCAATCTCTTGAATGTAAAAGATTAGTCTAAATGGGAAACGATTTTGCTTCTTTTAGACAACGTTTCTCAGCAGGATTTTGACAAAATTCAGGAATATTTTTTTTAATTCTCATAAATTAGTGTTAAATATGCTTAATCGAGATTCTCTATGGTTTTTCAAGGTTTCTTAATCTATTTATGCATTAAGAACCACAATTTAAAACACACAAATTCCAAAGTTTTTAAAGAATAATTGTCAGATTTCGATAAAAAAATTCGCCATAAAGACAAAATCATCGCACATTTAGACTCTTTTGAATGTAAATTCTTTCAAGTTGATAACGTGGAATTATTTTATTTTGTGCACGGTTTGTTGGAATAATCAAAACTCATTCCCATACTTAGGATAAAATAATAATCTTTTTTAATAATTTCCTAGGTCCTACACTAGCTAGTTGGAATCCACTTGCATTTATGTGGTCAAACTTGCCAAAATTTCCTCAAGGAGCACCTTAGAAATATTTTGGATAATATTTTGACAACCCATTAGACTTACCAGTTTAGCAAGTGCACATTCTCTCCTTTTCCAGAGTTTCCTGCTTTTTCTGCAGTTTTAAGGCAAAAGGTAAAGTTAGTTTTAAGGTAGACTGCCTTATTTTCATCACAACTAACCCTCCTTTTTTTCCTCACCTAAAAGCCGCTTATTTATACCACTTTCCTTCACTTATCAACTATAATGACTCATTCAGTCAATTCGTGAGCCTCTTGACATATTAGGAACGTGTTGTATGCACCTATGGGGAATTTTGACTAGTTTAGTAAGCATGTTTTTGCACTGATTCGAATGGAATATTTATTCTTTCGAATCCTTGGAGTATCTACATGGTTGAACAACCTATTTATATATAATGATTACTGGTGTAAAATGATATAACAAAATTTTGTGTTATTCAACATATTCAGTCTCCTTTCTTGATTGTTTCTTGCATATTTTTCAAGCAATTTTGTGAGTTCAATTGATCTAAGCTTGGGCTTAATTTCCACATGGTATTAGAGCCTTAGTAGCTCGATTGTTATCCTCTCATAATTACTTTTGCAGGGTTGACATCGCCCACTCTGAACGCATTATGTATGTTCAAGGGCGTAGTTGTTGAAGAATGGATCAATCTCATCAAATCATCTTGACTCCATTCAACTACATCGAATGGAAGACACAAATGGAGATTCTAATGAGGAGTAAATTCCTCTACAGATTGACCATGGAAACTAAACTTGAGCCAAATGCAATAACAGAGAAGATTAAATGGAATAATAGGAGAGATGAGGCGTATGGTCTCTTATGTCTCAGCATTTCCAGAGACCTTCTTTTCCATATTGATGGATTGTCATCACCAGATGAAGAATGGGAGAAGATTCAAAATTTATTTGGTAAGAAAGATAAAATGAAGGGTCATCAAACTGATAATGATTTGATTTCACTGAGTCCAAGCGCCTTCGAATCCTTGGAAGTCTACTTCTCCAAATTCAAATCACTGGTTTTGCAGTTAAAACAATATGGTATAGATAAAGAAGATGAATAACTAGTCTTGGCCATAATTTCAAAGCTTGGCCCAACTACTCAGTATTTTTTTCGACCTTCCATGCCACCAAGTTGACAGGTCGAACCTGGAATATGCTTCAGTGGCAGATTTCATGGATTCATTGACTCAGGAGCATGAAAAATTGGTCATGATGGACACCATCAAACCTTCCAAAGATCAAGCTTTGGTTGCCGGAGATTCCAAGATCGATTCCAAGGGAAAGAAGAAGGCTAAGAAGCCTCTAGATAAAAAAGGAGACAAGTCCAAGTCTCATGAGGAGTCCTTAAACTCCAAGAAAAAAAACTTTTAGAAGAAGAAAGGTAAAGGTGAAATGAGCAAGTGTGCATATGGTGGTAAGGGCTTTCATCCTGAGATCTCTTGGATGAAGAAGCAAATCGATATTCTGACTCAAATCGTGGAGAAGAACAACATATCCCTTCTTGAAGGCGCAAAGAATAAGGAAGAAGGACCCAGTTTCGAAGACATTGAGATATTTCATGCCATGTTTGCAAGAACTGTAATATCTCCTTCCTTTATCATTTATTTTGGAGCTTCTAGGCACGTGGTTTCAACAAGGGAGGCCTTCTCCTCTCTTGATGATTTGAATGGTCCAAAGTTTTTGCTGGGAGACAACTTAGAAACTGAAAGTAAGAGTAAGGGTAGTATAGATTTTGACCATGGTTCCTTCAATAATGTCTTGTATGTCCTAGGTCTTGCTGCTAATCTCTTAGCAGTCTATCAAATGACCCACACTGGGTCTCCTAAAAAGGTTTTTTTTACTCCCAACGATGTTGAAATCTCTGATATTGCGAATGGTAGAGTCATTGCTAAAGATTTTTTGGATCATAGTTTGAAAGTGTATAGGTTCTCACACTTCATGCCTTTCTCTAACCCCTTTGCTCTCCTCACTCATGCTATGAAGCCAACAAGATTTGGAATGAGAGGTTTGACCATCTAAATTACAAATATATTTCATATTTTTGTGAAAAAGACATGATTTCAGGGCACTCTATTTATTATACACCTTAGCAAAATGGTGTTGTTGAGAGGAAGAATAGACATTAGAGGAAATTTGAGGTCTAAAATGGGCCTCCTAAGGAAAATAATAAGATAATAGTTAAAACAATAAAACAATAGTTAAAATAATAAAATAATAGTTATTAATTTTGGAGGAAGAATGAAAAAAACTACTTTTTTTGTTCGTATTTTCGACATGTCTCCCTGTGTTTTTACTCAAATTCCGAGCGNAGTTTTCTTTTATGACAAATATGTCAATTCAACCATTATGGTTCACTCATTTTATTGAAATTCTATTGGTTCTTGAATTCCAACTCACAAAATTTATTGTTGGCAGGTTTTCTTATAAGGCCCATTTTAGACCCCAAATTTCCTCTAATGGCCCTCAAGGAGATGGCTACTTGTATGATGGAGTCTAAGAATTTTCCACCATATTTTTGGGCTAAAGTTATAAACTGTGCATCCTACATCCAGAATAGGGTCCCTCACAAGAAACTTGATGGAATCACTCCTTTCAAAGCTTGGAGTGGACACAAGCCTAATGTGTCTCATTTCAGGATTTTTGGCTTAAGGGCATGGGATATAATTCCATTAAATAAAATGAGAGATTTGGAACCCCAAAGTCAAGAGTGCCTATTTTTTGGGTATTATGAATATTCCAAAGGGTATAAGTTTATCAACATGATCACTCAAAAATCCTTCATTGAAAGGAGTGTTCAATCTTAAGAAGAGCCTATGCCAACAACAGAAATTGGAGTCTTCTTCACCACCACAACCTTTGACTGTAAGTGAAGAAACTAATGAGACTATTTATTATGATATGCATGATAATGATTATTTAATTGCATATCCTAACATTCCCACAAGTACAAAGTGGGAATCAAAGACCATTCAAGCAGTTGGGGAACTAGCTGGGAATCCTAGTGATTCTAGGAGGACTAGATCTCAATTCAAGATTACCCTTTCTGTCAAGGACCCTTTATTTGCTGATAAGTGTTATATAATGATTGAATCTGACCCATAGAAATATGAAGAATTATTAGAAGACCCAAGTCGACAAACAACCATGAAGGAGGAATACCATTCGCTTTAGAAGAATGACACATGGGAACTAATCAATCTTCCCCCAGGGAGAAAACTAGTAAAGTGTAAGTTGGTATTCAAAACTAAATTTGTTTTTTATTTCTCTCCTATGAAGTATAAGGAAATGTTAGTGGCCAAGGGATTCTCCCAATTCCAAGGAATTGACTATAATGAGACCTTTGCACCAGTGGAAAATATGGACTCCATAAGACTAGTCTTGGCCATTACAGCTTCCAAGCAGTGGGAGGTACATCGCATGGATATGAAGAGTTCATTCCTACATGATATCTAAAATAAAATATATACATATGTGTTGTCCAAAAGGTTTTGTCACTAATCCATCTCTTGTGTGCAGGTTGAAGAAATCATTGTATGGGATAAAACAAGCTCCCAGAGCTTGGTATGCCAAGATTGATGGTTTTTTTCTATCACTGAACTATTGTAGATGCAATTTTGATTCAAATTTCTATTTGAAGTTGATTCATGGTTATTTAATCGTTATTGTATTGTATGCGGATGACATTCTGATCACAAGAAGTTCCAAGAAAGAAATTGCCTCTTTGAAGAGTGCAATGAACCATGCCTTCTCTGTGACTGATTTGGGATTGTTAAGCCAATTTTGGGGGCTTGAAATTTCTCAATCAGATCTTGGAATCAAGGTACATTAGTCCAAGTATGCTTCAGACCTACTAATCGAGTTCAATATGAAGGATTGCAAGTCAAGAAAGAATCCTTTCCTTTCAGGAGTTAAGCTTGAAGATGTGCAGTCAACTCCATTGGTAAACAACACACTCTGTAGGCAACTAATTGGTTTTTTTCTTTATTTGACTCATACTCGACCTGATATTTATTATGCAGTTAGTGTGGATTCCAAACACATGGATCAACCTCATGACATCCATTGGAGGGAAACAAAGAGAATCCTAAACTTTGTTGTACAATCTAGCCTAGAGTTAGTTGGTTTTACTTAATCTGATTGGGCAGGTGATAACATTGATAGAAAATCAACTTTTGTATATGTGTTTATGCTTGCAAATGGACCAATTAGTTGGTCAAGTAAGAAGCAAAGTGCAATTACACTTTCATCTACAGAGGCAGAATGCAGAGGAGTTGTGAATGCAACTACTCAATGTTTGTGGTTGCAGGGTATACTTGGAGAGTTTGGGATCAAGTCTAAGACTTCTATAGTCATATATTGTGACAACCAAAGTACCATTCGAATCTCAACTGATATAGTACTAAGGCAACTAACCAAACACATAGAGATCCATATGCACTACATCATAGGCCTTGTGCATGATGGGGTCATTGCTCTACATTATTGTGCATCATCTGAGCAAGTTGCAGACATCTTCACCAAGGTGTTTTCTGAGAATAATTTCAACATTCTCAAATCATTGCTGGGGATAGTTGATCGTGTGGTGAAGACTAATTGAAGACAAGATTTCTTACAATTTTGTTCATGTCCATGTTTAAGGGAGGATTTTCCCCTTTGTAGTTTTACCTCTTTCCTTTTTTTGTATGGACAATCAATATATAAATGATGACTAAGCCTTGTTGTTAGGCCCAATATCTCTGATATTTTTCTAATATTTTACATAAGTCAGACTTAAGAGGGGGTGCTGGAATAATCAAAACCCATTCACATACTTAGGATAAAATAATTAATCATCCACTTGCATTTATGTGGTCAAGCTTACCAAAACTGCCTCAAGGAGCACCTTAGAAAGATTTTGGATAAGATTCTGAAAACTTGTCAGACTGCCCAATTTAGCAAGTGTGCATTCCTTCCTTATCCAAAGTTTCATGTTTTTTTGCAGTTTTAAGGCAAAAGGTAAATCTAGTTTTAAGGTAGACTGTATTCTTTTGTCACAACTCACCCTCCTTCTTTTCCTCACCTAAGAGGATGATTTAGTCCACTTTCCTTCACTTATCAAGTGTAACAACTCATTCAACCAATTTGTGAGCCTCTTAACATATTAGGAAAGTGTTTTATGCACCTATGAGGGATTTTGACGACCTCACCTAAAAGGATGATTTAGTCCACTTTCCTTCACTTATCAAGTGTAACAACTCATTCAATCAATTTGTGAGCCTCTTAACATATTAGATCCTTGGAGTGTCTACATGGTTGAACAACCTATTTCTATATAATGATGGCTTGTGTAAAATAATATAACGACATTTTTTGTTATTCAACATATCGAGTCTCATTTCTTGAGTGTGTTTTGCATATTTTTCAAGCAATTTTGTGAGTTCAATTGATCTAAGATTGGGCTTAATTTCCACACGGATAATTTGTTGTTTTACCATCAAAAGGAAGTGTGTGAACAAAATTCTTCTTTATTTAGCGAATTCTCTTAAACAACCAAAACCGGGATTTGTCTAAGGCAACGATCAATAGTCAAATATCCACCAAATCTGTAAATTTGATGCTCTTCTAATAAATGATAGAGGCCTCAGCGTACGTTTATCACTGAAATCATGTTAGAGATCATTACATTTCTGCATATAAAAAATGTCACAATACACTTGTGAAATCATTGGCAAATAAGGTATTAAGAATGAACACATTAGCATCTTTTGTGCTCGCTTGAGTTATATGAGAAAAAACAAGTGCATGTGGTGGCAATGTCCCCGACATTGCTATCAGTTTTACAGTTAACTTAAAGAGTTTTTTGCAATAAAAACAATTATACCTAAATTTAAACATGGATACTAGATCTCTGGTAATTTCAATTAGAGACAATCTTATAAGAGAATGGATTGAAATTTGTTGACTATTATTTCTTTTATATTATAATTTTATAAACAATTAAATCAATATATATTATTTTTTATATTTTAAATGTAAAAAAAACTTAATTATAACCTTGTTATAGAGTCAGAACATTATGATATTAATATTCATAGTTTCTAAAATACTAATATTCTATCCTATTTTCATCATCCATTAAAATATTGAAAATATTTTTATTCAATAACAAACAATCTCACTGTTCATAAAACCTTTATCTTATAAGGAATAATCATTAAAGTTTTTATATTACAAAACATTTTAATAAATGAGTTTTGAAACTTTACCTTTTTTACTTCTTTACAATAAAAATTCTACCTATACTTATCAGCACAATTTACCAGTGTGGAATCGGACAAATTTTAATTCACAACTCCGTTTCCAACCATTTTTTGGTTTCATGAGATACCTGTTTTACGTCCAGTCTTGGTTAAATCTTGAATTTTCATATATTTGTTGAAATAAATGTTATATTTTCATTATGCATAGAGTATGACAGAATTAGAACTGTTCTATTTTTCTCATTTTGGTTGTAAAAATAAACATGGAATCTACTCAGTTAGCTTTATCACCAATGATCAAAAGAAATTAGGAAAATAATCAGGTAATTGATAGCCCAACTCGGGTGATAAACTCAATAATTAACCCAATTTCCAATCCGGTTATCAAATCAATTCCACATTCATTGTAAATATATGTAATCTTTATAAATAAAAAATTAAAATTGGAAACAAATCCATTACCAAAGCATAATACAAAGATCCAAAAAGACTCACTCAATCCCAAAAAAACATTAAATAGATTCAAATCTCCAAAGTTGCAACAGACATAGAAAATCCCTCAATTTTTGGAGGCATGTAGAGTTCAATCAACTCTTCCGTTGACATAGCAAATCCCATTATTTTCTTTAATCAAGAGAGGCAGGGACCCTCTAATCCTATAGGGGATGCCAGTGCCACAAACACCAAAGCAACCACTGGCAACATTTTTGCAAATACGTTTGAGGTGCTCTTTGTGGTTGTGGTGGTAGAAGCTGCTCACCATAAAATTCCCATTTTCATTACGTTATGAACTCTACTGAAGTAAATATCAATTAATGAGAAGCAAAAGAAAAGAGGAGTGCTAACCTGTAGGTGAAGGACCCATTTTCATTACATTATGAACTCTATTGAAGGAAATATCAATTAATGAGACAAGCAAAAGAAAAGAGGAGTATTGACCTGTAGGCAAAGGAGGAGTTGAAGTTATATTGGCAATCAAATTTGAGAATGCACCAAATTCACATTGTTCTTGGTCATTTTAGCTAAATTACTAAATTATTTAACAATACATTGTATATAATATTTTTTTGATTTCTTTCAACTTCCTACCAACAAAGTTCCATTTGCGGCTAAATTACTAAATTATCTAACAATGCAAATGTGTACAATATTTTTTTCAACTATTCAATACGTAAAAGAGCTAAATGGCAATCCAAACAAAGCATGAAAAATGTGGATGTATATTTCTCCTACCCTTAAAAGCTAAAACGAGGGAACTACAAGATACCCGGAAGGAGAAACAAAGGTTGGTTGCAATCTCCACAGGGAGCCCTTCCCATGTTATCCTAACCATATGCAAAATGCATCGAAAAGAAAAGTTTCCTTTCACTAGGTTTAAAATTTCAAAATCTAAATAGTTAACTGGTATTCTCGATGAAGACTACCCACTGCATAGTTATCGAGGACCGGTCCTAAATCCAATTTACTCTTTATATAGGCGAGGTTTAGGTGAAATGGAGAAAAAAGTTTGTTCAAGTTACTAACAACGGATAGAAACCATTGAGCATTGAGCAACCCACTAGTCCAGTCTCAAAAAAAGCCAAGTTTTGCCAGTGGTGATATTTTGCAAAAGAAATTTCCATGAAAAAGGCTTGAAAAATTCTTTCACAGAAAAAGCTAACAGGCGAACAATTTAGACAGGAATGTACAAACAATTGAACCAGAATTCAAATTCTCATTAAATGAACACAGCTTGGTGACTCTTAGTAAATGCTTGGCAATGTGAAATCCATGAGAATGCAACAAAACACCTTTATCTTGATCTCATATCAGATCAAATATTTCACCCTTGCATCGAAGACACTATCAACATTGCAAGCCATCCATGACACAATCAAGATTCAAACCAGACTCTAAAAACAAGGAAAAACACCAACATTTTTCTCTAGAATCAAAGAAAACAAAAAAGAAGAGATACTAAAAACCAACCACATCACATGGAAGCAGATATCGAAAACATACACAACAGTGGATCTATCCCCAATAAAAGTGGCAGTTAAATTTGGCCATGAAAAAATCTTTGCCTAACAAATTCAACCACATTTGTCCAACAAAATTGCAAACGAAATACCTGTGCAAAAGCCACAAGCGTGAGGGAAAATAAGACCAATTGACCCAACCTCAGCAGACAGATTTCAACAAGGACGACCACCAGTTGACAGAGTAGAGAAGCAAATGCTTTTAGCTCCACAAGAGAACAATGCCAAGCGTTGTTTGCGAAGCAATCTAGAAAGTTGCCAACCCAAAACAACGCACCGAGAAGAATGCAACGGCATGAAAAACAATGTGAAAAATACAATGTTAAAAACAATTAAACACTTTAACCTAACCTCACTTGCATGTCTGGCATAATCAATTGGGTTTCTACCAGAAATTATCTCCATGATAAACACTCCAAAACCGTAGACATCACTCCTCTCATTGAGCATTCTAGTACTGGCATACTCAGGTGCTTTGTACACCCCATGATAAACAACCGAAAACCGTAGACATCACTCCTCTCATTGAGAATTCTAGTACTGGCATACTCGGGCGCTATGTACCTGCAAGAAAGACACCAAGCAAGTGGTATTCATCATTAACAGATTTTACTTTTTTCAAAATATGGAATAACACAAGATTTCAAAATAACATGCATTAAATAGTGATGAGAAGAGAAAAAACCAACCCAAAAGTTCCCATTACACAGGTTGTGACATAGCTTCTCTCAGACCCTCTGAATTTGCAAGCCAGAAAATAAATTTAAAAAAACAAAAGCAAAACTGGGGAAGAAACAGTAACAAGCAAAGGCAAAGGATGAGAGAACCATGTGTTTCCCGCAAACAAAGACAGAAATAAAAACCCTACAAAAGCAAAGCAGAAACTAAATTTAAAAAAAAAAATAAAAAAAAAAAAAAAATAAAAAAATAAAAAAACCTCTTATCCTTGCTTCATTATCCCGCACTTTGTCCTAAAAGAAGTGATACCTTGTCTCGATGTGTATGGTTTTTTATGAAACGCAACATTAGATGTCATCTTAATGAGACAATCATTATCACAAAATATTATCAACAAAGTCCTGCATAATGCCCAACTAAAGTAGAAGCTTCCTTAAAACAATTACTTCCTGACATGTTGAAGCGCTTGCAATGTATTTAGCCTCCGTAAAAGACAATGCTACACTTTGCTGCACCTTACTGCTCGTTGTAGAGGTCCTAAACCTAAGGAGAAGCATTAACCAGATGTACTCTTTCTGGTAGCACAACAACCAGCCTAGTCTGAATCCACAAATCTAACCAACCCGAGATTTGCGTTATGTATATACTATAAACAAATGAAGCAGTACCCTTACAGTACCTCAAAACTCATTTTGCAACTTTATAATGAATCTCTCTTGGAGCATTCATATGACATAAAATGCCACTGTAAGATGATCAGGCTCCCAATAAGTTGTATGTATAGTGTACGAATTATCAAGTCATATTTGTCATCACATACAAGTTTGGAGTTAATTTCCATTCAAAAGTTGGCTCTCTATGGCCTTAAGCAAGCTCCTGCAATCTGGTACATGCAGATTGATTGAGTCCTCACTAGAGGTATAAGGAAAATTCAGGCAGAAAGAAAGAATAGGACAACAATGGAGGTTGCAGGTCTCATTAGAAATTATTTTTGCTGGTTCTACAAATTCCCCA
The DNA here is from genome assembly GCA_001517045.1 of Pseudotsuga menziesii. Lineage (NCBI taxonomy): Eukaryota > Viridiplantae > Streptophyta > Pinopsida > Pinales > Pinaceae > Pseudotsuga > Pseudotsuga menziesii. Next base: position 96,136 of record LPNX010209189.1, on the reverse strand, counting down.
TATCAGCACGGAAAACTAACTTTATAATATATATATACAATGATTTTGTCTGAACTTACAAAATAAAACTGCACAACGAACTCCATTAAAATAGTTTAGGCTATTGTATGGACCAAATTCCTCATATCCCAAAGACCTTAAACACCAGTCTATACCCAGTCTTTTTAATAGATCCATCAGGTATATAAAATAAAATAACGAACATGAAAATCCCTCTAATTTTAAATGCCCACAAACAATTTCATCCTACTTAGCAACACAAACAGATGTTAAGACACAAAACAGGATAAATTTAACAGAAAATATTTAAAAGAACAGAAAGTTTGGGAAAATGCTGAAGTGGAACATCAATCTACCAAGTGAGCAGGTATACCGCATTATTGCCTTCACAAAACCTGTAAAAGCTAACCTGTAAAGACTGATCAAAGTTAACTAAAACCAATGATCGCCATTTTGTTACTGACACCCATAAATTAGCAAAAGAATGTCTGATTTTGAAAGTTGAACAATGGTCGTATTTTACACAGGAACTCCCCATTTTTTGGCCAAACTCAGGCCAATCATCTGGGAAGTGTTTCTCTGGATAAAATACCAATTAGATGAGAGATGTGCAATTTCACCAAAAGCTTGGAAACTAACCTGGGCCACTGGAGGTAAACTCCTACTGGTTTATCGCTGAACCACAGCCCAACCAACGCAAAGATGGCAGGCCTTAAGCAGAACATGTGATCAAAGGTTATTTTACCAGATAAATAGATTTTCCCATAAGCCCAGAAAATTGCATACCAAACAGAATCTAGCGGAAGACTGGAATAAAATGGCTTCCTAAAACTGAAGGAAATTATCACTGCAGGAGAAGAAGCGATTATTTCCTAAATCTGATCAAATAAAACTTACTTATCTAATCCCATTGAAACATCCAGACCAGCTATTCCCAAAATCAACCACAAACCATCAATTTAACCAAAACTAGCCAAAAATTGCTGGAAGAACAAAGCTTTAGTGAGAAATCCTCACAGACTAGCACTAAAGACTAAAAGCACAAAACAAAACCTTATTGATTTCAAGAGCCCGGACCAGCCCTTACCTTGGAGAAGAGATGATTTCTCTGAGTCACAGTTACCGTCTCTCTTATCCTTGGCGGGATTGAAGACCGAAGAGGCCCCGAGAATAACACAACTCTCCAAAGTACTCCCAAACATGGCTTTCCATTTCTGCAGCACTCCATCCTTGATGCCCAATTCCCCTCCAGGCAATTCAAAGGAAACGTCGGTAACTGTGGATTTTTTCGGGCTCAATATATGTTGCAACGCCTGCCATGGCCTAACAATGCCACCCATCATGATTCTCATCACATAGTTCCATATCCCCCTATTTTTACCGCTGTTGTTAAGGTTGGTTTCTTCACTGGATATAACACAGTCCACCTTAACTACTACATTCTGTACTTGCGGGACTATAGTAGAAAACCTCTTTGATACCGCACGGCATCGCCCTAAGGCCTTGATATCACCAAATTTTTTGAATACAAGCAGCAAAAGTAAATCTGGGAGTCTGTCAAAGTGGTCTACCGATGAATTAAATTTCATCTTTGGATCAATATATGTATTCCTCTCAGGGCAATATAGCACATGATCACATGAGCTCCCTTGATTTGCAACTTAATCAGAAACTGCTTGACAATCAACTGCAAATCTTGAAATCTTGAATCCCATGAATCCTCATATCACTTTACACAAAACCTCATACTATTCTGGCTCGGAAAACCATAAAGAAACTTCAGATGTATGCCAAACCCAAGAACATCCAGGCTCATTCCAGTACAAATCTTGAATATTTTCCAAACTTCGTGCAATCTCATATCATTCCTTACCAAACCCAATCCCTTGGAAAAACTACAAGAAGCTCAGCCCTCTCAGCCCAATGATTAAAAGCTCCAATAGTCTATAAGTTTGCACAACAATTAATACTAAACTCAATATCGCATTCCAGCTCAGAAAATACCAAAGAAAGATAATTCTAAAACAAATCTTTAGTGCTCCTCAAGTCTCGCACATTTTCGAACCATTTCATACCAAAAAAAAAAAAAAACCACACTTCCATTCTGCCTCAAAAAAATCTCATCCGAATGCACATCCTGAACAAAAATTCATAAAGCTCAACACAATTCAAAACTCAGATCTTGCTTCAATCTCAAGCATTCTCAGGTCATTTTGAAGTAAATCAAACACTAGTTGAGTCATAAAAAAATTGGACCCCATTAAAGATAAAACCACACCAGCGATGTTCATGCCGCAACCGTCAACTCAACCATTGAAATTCTAAAACCCAGACTAACAAATATTGTGTTGCTTTCAAAGAATGAAAACGCTATACGTTCAACAAAGTTGTGAAACAGTGCAAATATCAATGCCCAGTTGCACGGCAATAGATTCTGTGGAGCTTGCTTATATCCGAATTAATTCTAGCTTTACCACATCAATCTGAGATTGTTGCGTTCAGTTCAGGAAGGGTTTTCATAATCTCAGTGCCGAATGAAACAACCATGATACCATGAGCCAAAGCATATTTGAACTAGATTAATGTTGAATATAACCTTAGCATGCAAATTGCTACACGCTGCTGGGCAAAGCATTCATGCAATCTGCCAGGGAGGAAGAGGAGTTTCCAATGCGTCAGAGCAGCATTTATCAGATTTGTCAGAGCGACAGGGTAAGAGACTGAAAATGATCATTTTCTGCTTACGCAAGCTCGCCGCCGGGTCTTGGGATACAAATTTCGAGGCATACGTCACCCTATATAGACGAATAGAAAGCAAGATAAATCAAATTTAAATAATCCTTCTAAAAAAATTTGATACAAACTATACCAAAAACATTTCAAATGCCAAAATTTTTAACCTACCTCCTAAATTAATTCACCTGAGCGATTCATATATATCCCCTATCGGGGACATAACAAAGGAACTATATATTCATATACATCCAAGTCAAAAATGTTAACATCAACGACCTCAACCTAAGTTGTGACCTAACACCATGATACCAGAGACTGGAAACAAATCAAACGAAGGATAGAGGTGTTACAAATAAAGTTAAGACAAGTAACAAAATTGAAGCTTAGGTGAAATATTTCTTGGATGGGTTAACCGTATCGAGGACAACCCATTCCTAAGTTGGATTCAAGGTTAACCCTAAGGATGATAATGCATTGAATAAACAAAGATCAATCGAAGGGTTTCGAACCATCCTCACTTTTAAACTAAACCATTTTGCAATACATTCTAGGCAAGTTTAACCCTCATTAAATATTATAACAATGATATGCATTTGCAGTTTTGAGTCCTCATGAAAACGAATCAATATGATCCAACGAATGCTACAAGAAAACAAGTTCAAGAGCAATAATGGACAATCATGGAAAAGTCACCATGACCAACGATAATACAAAAAGTATCATTCCATTTGAATAATGAAACAAAAAACATATGCATAATATAAACCACAGAGAGAAGGAAAAGAAATCCATAAATGTTATTCTTATTAAGAAAAGTGGCATAGTATTGTTGCAACCAATGGCGTAATCCATTTTGAATAAAGATAACAAAGGGCTAAATCCTATGCCTTGTGAGTTATTATAACAGCTAAGAGCGGTTGATTCCGCAACAATATTTTTATATACACACTAGTACATGTGAAATTTTTTCCCACGAAAAATCGTTGCTATAGCAACACTTTTCTGTCGTTATAGCGACGAATCGAAGCCCAACTTTTCGTCAAAAAATTCTCGTCACATTATCCACACTTCGAATATTCTATCGGTATAGTGACACAACATCGATGACACATGGTGATTGTGGCCTATGCTTCAAAAACCTATGGGTGTATCTATAGAAACGTTTACGTGTCACTAGAGCAACGTCTTGGAGGCACTATAGCGACGGAGGACTGTGGAAAATTTATGTGCCTAAGTCATTACGTGTTGCTAGAGCGACATCTTGTTGTCGCTATAGCACCGCACATTTTTCAAAATAGAAACTTCTTCTAGTCACTATAGCGACAGAGGACTGTGGAAAATTTATGTTCCTAAGTCATAATGTGTCGCTAGAGAGACGTCTTATTGTCATTATAGCACCGCACATTTGTCGAAATAGAAACGTCAAGGCATCGATATAGCGATGATAGTTCATGTAAAATTAGAAGCGAATAAGCATTATTATGTCCCTATAGCCACGTCATTGTGTCGCTATATCAACAAAATGAACGTTGCTATAGCAATGTTTACTGTGTATGTTTTAAAATATATATAGAATTCGTAACAATAGAATTCGTAGCAAAGATTGTGTTTCAAATCTAGGAATACCTCTAGGCACTTACAATGACGTTGGTATGCAATGAGTATTAGAGACTAAATGGCCTACCTCATACAACTTAACAAGTGCAATATTTTAGCTCTACGTTATGCTACCTTGGAATATTAAGTTTGAACCATTCCTAGCCTAGAAGAAATGTCATTATCATGCTCAAAGGTCTCGACATACCTTGATTGTGATGGAATCTAGAACAATGATAGTGTTCTAGTTGTGTAGTGCACACTATATTTTCTTGTTTATCATAGCTATTCACAAATCACAAAAAAACTACTTAGAGCATGTATTATGTTATTGATACAGTATTGTGCTATAATTCTACAAGTCAGATAACTATTCTACAATTCTTACACATTCAACATACAAGATTACTAAAACCATTCACTGGAGGACTAAGATCATATTGATATAAAAAAAATGGTGTTAATTCTTATAAATATGTTGATCTAACAACATACCCATAAAATATTGGTCATTCAATGCCAAGAATAAGGCCCAATTGTCTAAAATAAAACAAGCATTCCTTCACAATCACTACTAAAGAAACGTCACAATGGTAGATACTCGTAGAAAATATAACTATTAAAATGACTATCAAAGATAAACTCAAAATGTGAGCATAGAAAAACAACATAGAATACTAAGATTATCATAAAGACAAGTAAGATGTTTTTGCAGAAAAGAGCTTGTGTTTAAATTGATCTAAAAAAATGGTTGTAGATCAGATAGAAGATTGATAAAAACAATTACCCTTAATCATGTTGATATAGATATTATGCTCATGCAATGACCAAAAACAAGACAAGTTGCAATACATGTAAAAATCAAGAATACCCTTGTAAAGAATTGCAAATACCTTCACTTGTAAATTTTCATTTTATGGATTCTTGGCAAACGTTGAATCCTATGAAATGTCAACTCATAAAGATGCAAAAGGATTCAAATTCACAAAAGTTGGTATTGGTGTCATTTATATGCATACAATTGGGTAATATAAGATTAAGAAGGTAAAAAACCAAAATATCCACCATAAAAATTTTAAAGTCATCTTCACTGAAAACAAGTGACTAGTGAGAGAGAAAAAACTGTACACTAAATATAGGTCCATCCATAAATAGAAAAAGACAATTACTGAATTGCGATGAGTTGTCTTGCTTTCCTCAGCCTACTGGATTAATGAATGTCACTTTGATTGACAACTACCATGTGGGATCGAATCGTCGGATCGATCCGCGCCTATTCATGAATTACTGCCATAATACTCCAGAGATTGATTGTAGGAACGAGCTTTAATTGAGTGGGAACTTAAATATTTGTATTTACTTTTGAAGCACTTTCTATATTGGATTAATTGAATTTTATCACATGGGAACAACCGTGGGTGGGTGCATGGGATCCTCAAAACTGCCCTCTTTAATTTAGGAACTACAAAACTTATTAGATTCACATTGTCTTTTACCTGTTTAACTTATGACTGCCCAATTATATGCATGAACTACAACCCCTCTGCCTATGCGTCAGTTACTGATCTCCTCTTATTTTTCTTATACATTATAGTTGTAGCAACTAATGTAGAACATCTTCTCTCAATTGAGATTTCAAGTGAGTATACAATAAATGATATATACCATACTTTTCTTTTGAGCAATGTCTGTGATTTTGCTTTCACAAATTAAAACAACAACAAGAATGTTGTAAATAAACATATATGTGTTCATTGTTTGGATATTCAGGCTGCGAAATAGTAAAATCCTTGGAACTTAGATTTAAAACATTTCTATCCTATTTGACTAGAACTAGACCACAAACACAATTACGCATTATAACATGATGTAGTCATGGAAAGGTCAATAAGAGTGGCTTCTTAATGGAGAGAAATATGCCGCTTGACCTCTATTTGATCAAATCTAATAACAAATTGAATGTCTCAATCGTTAACATATATTAACATTTCTTAGGATGACCCATCACTATGATGTTTGTCTGAATATCCACATGAACTTAAGAACTAACTGGAAAATATGCTACAAATCATACAGTTGATTTATCCATAATATTGGCAGTCAATGCTATTATTCACTCATACATCATAAAATTATCCAAAATTACTTACCTCGAGCAAAATCCACCATTAGTAGCACCCCATCCTAGTCCTATACCAGGAACAGGAACTTCTATGTCTTTCACTTCACTACACTGCACAAGGCGCCACTCTAAAGACACAAGATCCATAAAAATGTTTAATGCACACATTTCAGCTCATTTTGAGGAAAGATGCAAACTCTTAGGTAGATTCGACTCATTTGTATTTTATAATTATTTTTCTTAAATATTCAAACTCAAAGCTGAAACAATAAATGATGTGGGAGCATTGTCTCTCAAGACCAATTTCAAAGTGTCTAGTCAAACCTAAAGGTCTAGACATCAACCCAAGGATGGTCCATTGTAAAAGATGTTGTAATTCTCTTGTAAATACTAGAATGTGTCTAGTTAACAAGTAATATTTGGGATAGAAGATTCCAATTAGATAGGTGTCAGTCAATAAAGAATATGTAAACATATCCCTGAAGAAATGAGATGACTCGAAAGAGGTTAGTTGTGTGTTTACATTCATTAGTGGATGAGTCATGGATAGGGATAAGTTTGGTATCCTAAGAATCAAATTTGTTGCATTAATTTAGGAACAAATTGTTGATTAGTAGGGGTTAGTTGTTAGTGAGCGAGGTTTAGTTAGAATTGAGGGGAATCTAATTGTAACTCGACAGTAGTGGTAGGAGACGAAACTCAGAGAGAGAGAGAGAATTCAAAGAAGATGGTCATTGAGAGATTATTCAGGTCATAGACACAGTAGAATCAGGGTTTTGAAGTATATGTACGGTTTACTCTTTTAATGAGAAGTATATTCATCAAATGTTGTGTACCTTGTTATTTTACATTTTGTGTGTGTGATGTAATTGAGAAAGTTTGATAAATGATTAGTTAGTTGATAAACTAAGTCTGTACATGTAGACCTGATAATAAATTGAGCAACAATATTGGGCAGAACTTCATGAAAGAAATTATAGTCAATGAGAGATCGCTGGGCAGAATTTTTGTATGTGAAATTCCATTTATTATGAGTTTAAGATTGGGTAGAAACAAAGAGGTTCCAGTCTTTGTAGAATTTTGTTTATGACTTAAGTAAACACTCTCTGAATAAAGTAATTGTGCATTTTATAGTTGTTCAGTTATGAGTGAGTTTGAATATATGGGATTACAGATTAATCTTTCATTGTTGTGTCAATGAGGAAAGAATTTTGTGCAGTTCAAAGAAGGAAATGGTGTATATCCCTATTGAGGGTCACAGTTCGAGTTAGTGTTGAGGAATCCATGCAGTGGGTCAAGCATTTGCAGAAGTTTATTAAAGCTTAGAGAGATCCTATATGATGAGATATACAGTGTATGAATGTGAATGATGATGGAGAAAATTTAAGTGTAATGATGTTGAGAATCGATGGAATTACCCTGAGAATGGTTGATATTTTTGACTCAGAGAAGAAATTAGAGGCTTTGTAGGTTAGTAGTGATGATTGTAGGTCAAAAGGATGATATTGAGTGACCCTTTGATTGTTTAACCTAATCTTAATGTCGAATTCCTAATTGACTATGTGCTTTAATAAGCTGCAGTCGCATTGCAGAAGTCGACAAGTTTTGAGGGTTAAAAGACACCAATATATAATAGTAGCATGATATATCAAATCGAAACCAATTATAAAATCAACGTAAGATGTTAGGGAAGAGTTCCCTTATCCTCAAAAAAAATGCTTCTAAATAGACTTCAACCTCATAGCATTAGGTTACTTGCATGAGAGTCAACTAGACCAACATACTTGTGAAAGGGGAGAACCCAAAACTAGAAAATACCATAAAATAGATCATCCAACCATCACAAGTAAAAAACAGTAGCAGCACAGCAGTACGACCAACTCACAGTAAAAAACGAAAGTAAAGTAATCCAAAGAAAGTCATATAAGGTAGCGATATGGTGGATGGAACCTAACGAGGGCTCTTAAGATGAATGTAAGGGTGCAAGAATGCAGGAAACTGCTGATGTGCACAGGTCTTGTAAAGTACATAACAAGTATTCAAAACATTTTTTGGCTCATCCTCCTAGCTAATGGAAAGAATGCCCGCATATGGAAGGAAACTGCACGCAAAAATGCACAAAAGGTTGAAAATTTCCCTGTGGGAATGTTTAACTAGATGTGGGAATTTTATCTTAGTCTTGCATGCATAATGCAATACTTCTGGGAAAGCTTCATAAAAATGCATGCATGCAGAAGAAAAATGCCAGTACGAGTGAAGGAGATGTCATTAAAATGCATACAAGGTTCCCAATATGCCCACAAGTTGAGGATACAAATTCCATTCAGGCCTCAATAATATCCTCAAGCCTCAAATATGCCTGCACTTGAGAGTGAAAATTCCCGCAGCTACTTAAAAATTCCCACGAGGCAATAGAGAAATAAAAATTCCCCTCGGGGAAATAGAGTGAAAATGCCTGCAACCTGTAAAAATTCCCGCAACTAGTTAAATATGCCCACATTTAAGTTGCAGAATACACTTACATCAATTCTCCAAATTGGATAAGCAGATGATTTGTAAAAATGTCTGCAACCTGTTCAGAAATTCGCTGCAACCAGTTTGAAAATTCCCATTGGACTGTTAAATGCCTGCACTACCTTATAAAATTCCCATAGGTGTCAAACATATGCACATAGGTCCAGAAAAATGTCCGCAAATATGCACAAAAAGGTTGAAAAATGCCAGCAGGTAGCCATAGAAATAGATGAAGTAAAATGCAAAAATATATATATGCTACAATATGTTTACATAAATTAGATGAAGTAAAATGTAGAAATAAATATCTTGAGATGAACATACCAGCAAGGTTTCAGGGGCAGCAATTAGTCTACATATTGATATGGGGAGTAGTATGGTTATATAAAGAAAAGAAAATAAAGTGAAGCCGCATTGTGATGTTTTCATTGATGCATGTTTACCTTTTATGAATTTACTAGATGACTGTTGACACATTCATTATGCGGGCATGTCCTTAGATTTCATGGGAATTTCAATGATAAATTTAAACACTTGAAAGGTACAGTAAAGTAAATTTGTTATGGGAATCCTGAGCTTATAAAGATATTGTTCAACTATATTGTATGACCACTTGGATGGAGATGATAGGTACAACAATAAAGGAAAAAGGATGTTGATGACATAGGATGATGACATTTCAAAAAGGAATATAAAGGTTGATCACAAAGGATGATGGCATGGCAAAAAGGGTAAGAAATTTTGGACATCAATTCAACATGAGGGTAGTTTACCTGGCCTTCTCAACTCTATGCGGTCATACGTCTCATGTGTCTCATGCAAAGAGTGGGAGCTCATAATCATCATCACTAGATAAGGAAGCTCATGTGGTCATCTCATCTTCCTCGGGTTAACTCAGCAAGGTATGGCCATTCCCTTGAGGATAACCATAGTCCTCGGAAGATGTCACACATATTCAAAAATAATCGATGCAACAAAGTGAACAAACATTTCACATATAAATTGTAAAAAGCACAAATATATGTATATTAATTGTTTTAATACTCGTAGCTCCCAAAAACAAAATTCCCAAAGACAAAAAGAAACCACCCAAAAATAAATAATAAACATTAAAGTAATAATAAACATTAAAATATTAATAAAGATTAACAATAATAAACATTAAAAAGAGAACAAACATTTATAATTTCCAGAGCTTGAACCTGAAATAAAATTGATCTTAACAGAGTACAGACACATACATTGTCGCTTCTGCTCAAAGAGCAAGTATTTAAGAGCTTTTCCTTGGATCAATATACTAGCTCTATCTCAGGCTCTACAAGCCTCCAAGCTATCCAAGATTCTCGATTTATTCTCAGCGTATGTGGCGATATATTCTCTCATTGTACAATATTTATTTTCCTCGCAATATGGTAAAAAATGAATACAATATCACACATCCCCAAATACCGTACACGGTGAAAATATATCGTGACATACACTGTATTTCACCACTTGCACACATATTCTTTCTTTTTACCGAGAGACCTCCACCCAATGATTTAACATACTCATATGGCCTCCATATTACCATGATATACGACAATTCAATGTGTGCAGTATCCATAGGAAAATTTATATGGAACAATATCATACTACCACATTCAAGGCATCTTATTCCACCTACACATATTTTATTGAAAAAACATTTTCATGATTCGTTTTACATAATATCAATGAAATAAAATAATGCACAATACAATAATCAATATGTTCATATGGATCTAGTTCATTCCACCCCATAGTATCCACGGGGAAATGGATTGGTTGAATCATCAAACAAAATCCTACTTAGGATAATAAAGAAGATGTTGTGAGTAAACAAAAAAAACTTGGGATATAAATTTGAGGTATGCTCTCAGGGATGATAGAATAAGTGTCAAAGTATCCATTAGAACCTCTCCTTTTCAATTGGTTTATGGAAAATAAGCAGATCTTCCCATCCAATTGGAACTACTTGTGCTCGAATTGATCCAAAATGAAACAGAGTCAAATGATTTGGTCGAGAGGATGTATGAATTGATAGAAGTGCAACAAGAAAGGGAACAAGTCGGTTTGAAAATGCTATTGCATCAAAAGAAAAGGAAAAATAATCTTGATAAGAAGACCATAGCAAGGGATTTCTAGCCAGGAGACTTGGTTTTTAAGTGGGATGCTAAAAGAGAAAATAAAGGAAAACATGGAAAGTTTGGTAATCTTTGGATGGGTCCCTATCTCATCTCAGTTGTACAATACAACATTACTTTCATTCTTGAAGAGTTAAATGGTGAAATATTGGATGCTAGTATCAATGGGAGACTCCTCAAATGTTTCTTCTTGTATTGAACTTCCTAAAAATCATCATAAAAAGATGATGTACATAGTAGAATATGAGTTGTTGAATTCTACTTTTATTTTCATTTGAAGTCATTCAAAAAAAAATCTTTTTATGTTTCCATGTCTGTAAATAATGTTGCAAACTAAAATTAACGAAAGCTGAAATTGTCTAATGAGAGATGACTCCATATCCCAATAGAGGATAGTAATCTACAGTTCTCAAAAGTTTGCAAAGAAAACAACTATCCCTACTAGAGCTAATGTAAGTACTAATAGTCTTGAAGAGTTTTTGCCCTTCCAAAAGAACTTAATGATGAATGTTTCACTCCAAAAAGGATTTTTACTCAAAGCCACTGAGGACACGTGGTGAGATTTATTGATAACTCCTCAAAAACTACTTTTGTGATATTGTTGAGTCAGCGGGGAGTTATCGTTGTTGGGGCTCGGACCTTGAAGGTCCTTAATTTTGGCAACTCCGCGGTTTTGGTGCGAAGCTTGTAAGCGAAGTTGTGGTCCAAAATAGTCTTAGGGGTTTCGAGGTTGGGTCGAAGCCCCTCTTTTTGTAAATGTCCCATGGTTTTTGGGTACCCATGGTTTTTAAGCCCATGGTTTAAGCCCATGGTATTGTAACAGTACACTTTTATAAATAGGCACTTATGTAAAGGAGTCAGGGGCAATTGTAGAAGCTTTTATGATGATAGTGTGATGCGAAGAAGCTAAGGTCTATTTTTGGGTTAAGGTTAAGTCCTAGCTGAGTGCACAGAGGGTTTTGGAAGAAAGAGTCTGCAACTAAGTGCGCAGTTTTTGGCTGTTGAGAAGATCTGTAGCTGAGTGCGCAGATCAAGAACTGTGTTGTTTGTAAAGTGTTGAATATAAACGCAGTTCTGTGGATGTAGCCCCTACCCTGGGGGTGAACCACGTATATCTTGTGTTGTGGTGGTTCTTTTTATTTTTTTCTGTTATGTTTTTATGCAACTGATAAGTATGTGAATGATAAAGTAAGATAAATCATTAAGTATTAACTTCGCTGTGAATTCCCAATTAACGGTTGAGCCAGAATTGTCTTTTTAACTGTACTGCGAAGTTATTTAAGTCAATGTCGAAGCCCTATATTGCATAATTACTATTTGTTAAGGCTAAAGGTATAGTAATATCCCTCTTTCGCCTGCAGAAACCTGATTCTACGGCACCCCATATCTGTTTCGGGTGAGACTGCAACCTGTTTGCAGGTTGTTGCTGAAAGGGCCAACACTATGGGTCCGTTTGTTGGTGCGAAGATAAAAGCATAAGAACCCGGGTCTGCCCCAGAGCCCAACAAATTGGTTCCGTTGCCGGTTGAACCAATATCTGCTTCAAGAGGGATCTATGTCGTACCTAGAGGGATATGATTTGGAGGCCCTCAGTAAAATAAATCAGTGACTGGGTTGGAGATACTTATCTGAAATTTGCTGAACAAGAGAATAAGGACCCTCGTCGTAGCTCAGACGACTTCTTGCAAAGGTACGTTTTTACTGATATTTATGAAATTTTCTTTGCTAGTATCCACATAGAATTGCACCAGTGGTTATCCAGGTTGACAGAAAGAAAGACAAACTTCAAAGAATATCAGTCTCCTGACTAGACCCCAGAAAGAATTAAGCTGTTGAAAAGTGTGAACAACACCGTATCAAGAGCTGTTGACTTCTGGACAACGCGAACCCTTGAAGCATTTGTGACGGAGTTCGCCATCGACACACATACTTCTTTCAGCGAAGTAGAAAGACAGTTTTTCAAAGGACCAAGGGGTAAGTACCTGAATTCATTAAGTCTAAAAATTAAAATGCTCTTGGCTGAGAAAGGCATATTGCTTATCCAATCAGATTGCTATATTTATTGCTACTAACCTATGTTTGGAAGTGAAAGTGACTTCGACAAGCAAAGTGGTTTTCTTCGCAATGGTAAAAGATACAAGAAAACTCTTGGATCCTATAGCCTAGGCCAGAATATCGATTATACCTCATTAATTCCTGAAGAATCTGAAGAAACCCCTTTTGTTAGAAACCCTCCTATAACTCTGCAGCGAAGATCTGTTATCCCTGAGAACCCTTCACAGTCTGAAAGTAACCCTAGCCCGAGTAGTCCTGTTGTAGGTCATTCTACCCCAATAATTCCCCCCCCCCCCTGTTACCGGCCCTCCTCCTCCCCCTCCTCCCCCCCCCTCGATTCAATATGGCCCATATGAATGATGATATCAATCTCCCAGTTTTTAAAGGAACCGGATCAGAGGATCCAAAGCAGTTTTGGTTCTTATGCGAAGCTGTTTGGACTGCTAAGAATATTATGGATCAAAATACAAGAACAGCGCAGCTGGTCACCTCTTTCAGAGACCGAGCTTTGACCTGGTTTATGAAGTTTTCCAGTACTCAGAACTATATCTTGGTTGATATTAAAAAAGCAATGATCAAAGAATTCAAGAAGCCTAAATCAGAGTCACAGTGTATAACTGAACTGAAATAAATTCAGCAGAAGCGTGGTGAATCAGTTTGGGACTTTGATTAGAGGTTCAAGGTTTTGTTGGATCAAGTTAGCTTCATTATTGGACCAGAACAACATAAAGAATGGTTCATTGCAGCACTATTGCCTCATATCAGGACTCCACTTATGCAACAGAAGGTTGCTGATCAGCAAGAGGCGTTGGAAATTGCTATGAAACTTGAAACAACTCCTGTTGGAGATCATTCTGGAATAGCCCAGATACAGGCACAGTTAGAAGAAATGGCTTTGGAGCTTCGTGACATGAAAAAAGGGAAATCTATTCAAGAATAGGTTTGGTGTACACGATGTAAGACAGAAGGTCATGACAAAGAACAATGTCCTGCATTAAGAAATTATTTGAATACTGGTGCACCGAACCCGTTTAATCCTAATGTCCTATATTGTGAGATCTGTAGAACAATTGGCCAGCATCGACCTGAACATTGCTATCTGCTGCAGAGATATGTTCAAGTACCTAAGAATCCCTACTGCAATTTCTGTAAGTCAGTTGGACACAACGAAGACGAATGTCGCAGTTTTGACCTCATGAGAGAGCGAACCTATGATGCTTATAGGGTACAAACTGATGCACAAGCCAATGATGGATATGGGTATCATGGTGGTACACCAAGTCGAGGTAATTTCAGAGGTCGTGGTCGTGGTGGTATGCCTAGAAGAGGACGAGGCCAGATTATTTGCTATAACTGCAATCAGGTAGGACATGTAGCTAGAGACTGTCAGAACCCAACTACGACATGTCGATATTGCAGAGCAGTAGATCATGTGATTGAGCAATGCCCACAGTTGATAGCCAAGATACAAGAAAGAAATGGCACTCCTACTCAAAATGTTCAGATGATTGCTGTAGAAAAAAGACCTGTCCCAACCATTAGCGTTGTTACCAGGAGTGGAACTACGACGCAGGTGCAGAATAAAGGGAAACAGCCTGACGAGGTTTGGGTCCGTAAGACCCCAGAGAAAATTCCATCCTTCGATGTTGGATGAGAAAAAGGAACATTTATGGAAGCTAAAAAAGACTTTGCTGATCCGAGAACATCAGTAGCAACTACGCAACGGCATCAACAGCAGCTACAGTTTCAAGAAGCTTCGCCGGATCAAGTAAGTACACAGACATCATTTTTACTGAGTTGTATGAAGCTATTAAGAAATTAGAATGCTTTGAACGAGTTACAGAAAGTTATTGCGTCTTGCGAACCTCAGCGAAGTTCAGATAGAGGAAAAAATTTTAATAGAGTTAGAAGGACTGGAAGAGAAATGAGATTGCATGCTCAGATAGGAGATTATGATATGACTGATATCATTTTAGACCTAGGATCAGAAGTGAATGTCCTAACTAAGCAGACATGGGAACAAATGGGAAAACCTACGCTTGAATGGTCCCCTATACAGTTGAGATTAGCCAATCAGCAGAAGATTGTGCCCTTGGGAAGATTCCCTAGTGTACCAGTGGATATTGATGGAGTCAGTACCTTAGCAGATTTTGAAGTCATTGAAATAATGGATGATAGCAACCCCTATCCAGCATTGCTAGGAATTGAATGGGCACTAGACAATGATGGAGTAATCAACCTTAAGAATAGATAGATGACTTTTGAAGGAAAAGGCTTGAGAGTCATAGTACCATTGGACCCTTCTCAAGGAGAAAGATATACAGAGCCAGTCAGAGACGAAGAACAGGATGTTTTGGATCATATTTACAACATCACAGCTAAAGAAGAAGACTATGTTAACCCTACTGCTGAAGGAATAATGGATTGGCAGTGTGACAGTTCTTGCATGACTGATTCAGATGAAGGCCTAGAGAATTGGCAGGATCGACTTTATGAGCTACATGGACATCGATGTGCAAGAATTACTAAGTCTATCAGATGGGTTGGCTCACAGACAAGAATCTTACCTACTTTTGATGGCTTGACAGACCCAGAAGATTTTATTGTACAATTCTCAGAACAAGTACCAGATTCACATAAAATAGAGACTCTAGATTCAGTATTCAGAGCCACAGCTGCCAGATGGTGGAATGGTCATAAAAATTATATTCATAGTTGGAGCGCCTGTCAAAATTTTCTTCGCCTGAGATTCATGGATCAACCTCAGGAGGTACGAAGCAGATTTAATGGTAAGACCAGCCCTCAAGAACATTTGGAGTAGTGTTATGAAGCATGGAAGCATGTACCTTGTGAAGAATGGGTACATAGGTTTGTACACACACTGGAACCTGTAGCAAAGAACTGGTATCCGGAGGTGGAGCTTCGCCACGGTACTGTAAGTTGGGTTAGCCTTGCTGATAGTTTTGTGCTCACATTTTCTATTACTGAGGTTTGCCTTGCTTTGGACGCAGCTATTAGGTCGATCCATACTAAGGTGTTTAATGATAAAGAAATAGCCAAGTACCAACCTGATTGGAAGGAACAAGAAGCTAATGCAGTAGAATGCTATAACCTCGCCATTGATGAAGACGATGACCCTCGCAACATTAATATTCCTGAGTCAGAAGGACATTGCGAAGTACATGGACCAGCAGTCGAATCACCTGAAGTAACTCAGCCCTTGAAGACAAGAAAAGTAAACATTGGATTATAAGAAATGCCTAAGTACGCTACCATTGGTGATCATTGGGACGAAGAAATGGTGATCAAAGTGACTGAACTCCTCCATGAGTATCAGGACTTATTTTTGACAAAGTTCTCAGAAATGAAAGGTATCCTTGGTGATATAGGAGTGATAAAAATCCCTTTGAAAGCTGATGCGAAGCCTGTGAAGCAGCGCCCTTATAGGCTGAATCCTAGGTATAAAGAAAAAGTTAGGATGGAGCTAGATAAGATGCTCACTGCAGGAATCATTGAGCCCGTCGAAGAGTCCGAATGGGTTAGCCCTATGGTAGTACAAGAAAAGAAGAC
The DNA here is from genome assembly GCA_001517045.1 of Pseudotsuga menziesii. Classification (NCBI taxonomy): domain Eukaryota; kingdom Viridiplantae; phylum Streptophyta; class Pinopsida; order Pinales; family Pinaceae; genus Pseudotsuga; species Pseudotsuga menziesii. The sequence continues at coordinate 79,378 of LPNX010209189.1, read as the reverse complement.
CAAGGGAGAAATCAGAATCTGTGTTGATCTGAGGAAGCTGAATGATGCCTGTTTACATGATCCTTTTCCTACTCCCTTTACAGATGAAGTTTTAGACAATGTCAGAGGTCAAGAAGTGTATTCTTTCACTGATGGATTTTCATGTTACCATCAGATCAGAATTTCTCTAGAGGATCGACATAAAACAACCTTTGCTACAGAAATGGGATCTTTTAAGTATACTGTTATGCCCTTTGGATTGAATAATGCACCTGCTATGTTTTCTAGAGTAGTCATATATGCATTTAAGGAATTTATTCATAAGTTCTTGGAAGTTTACTTTGATGATTGGACTATATTTGGGTTATTGAAGGATCATATAACCAGTTTAAGACTTCTGCTGGACAAGTGTAGATAGCATCAGATTTCATTAAACCTGAAGAAGTGTCTCTTTTGTGCACCTTTTGGAATTCTGCTAGGTCACATTGTATGCAAGCAAGGATTGATGGTGGATCCTGCGAAGATAGCCATTATTGTGAACTTGCCACCTTCGAAGTCTGTTAAGCAACTTCGCACTACACTTGGTCATACTGGATATTACAGGAAATTCATTAAAGGATATGCTCAGATTACAGCCCCTATGGAAAAGAAATTAAAGATAGATATTAAGTTTGAGTGGACACCTGAATGCCAGGAAAGCTTGGATATTTTGAAAGAAAAGATGGTAACTGCCCCTATCTTAGTCTTCCCTGACTGGAGTAAGGAGTTTCATGTTCATGTCGATGCATCTTCCATTGCTTTAGGTATAGTATTGGCTCAGTCAGGTGAAGGTAATATTGATCACCCTATTGCTTTTGCAAGTAGAAAATTGTCCACAGTAGAAAAGAATTATACTACGACAGAACGAGAAGGTCTAGCTATGGTTTATGCCTTGCAGAAGTTTCGACATTATTTGTTAGGATCTCATTTTAAGATATTCATTGACCATTCTACTTTGAAGTATTTGGTTAAAAAGCCTGTGTTAGGTGGAAGGATATGCAGATGGCTGATTTTGTTTCAGGAGTATGACTTTGAGATCATAGTTAAGCTAGGAAGACTTAACCTGGGGCTTGACCACTTTTCGAGGCTCGAGTCAGGAGAAGAGCCCACTAGTTTGGACGAAGGTCTTCTTGATGCCCATTTGTTTGCCATCCAGATGGTCGATGACTATTTTCAGGATATTGTTCAGTACTTGTCTACAGGTTTTGCACCCTCTGAGATGACAACACAGTAGAAGAAGCAGTTGGTGGTTAGAGCAGCAGACTTTACCTTGATAGCAGGATAGCTATATAAGATGGGACCATATGAAATACTGCGTAGATGTGTCCTGGAGCATGAAAATCCATTGATTTTGGCTGAGGCACATTCTAGAGCAGCAGGAGGCCATTATGCAGGAAAAGCTACGGCACAGAAGATTCTGACAGCTGGATTGTGGTGGCCTACGATTCATAAGGATGCAAGAGAGTATTTCCACAGCTGTGATATCTGTCAGAGGACAGGCAAACCATCTAGGAGGGATGAGATGCCTCTGGTCCCACAGGTAACTTTCCAAGCATTTGACAAATGGGCTATTGATTTTGTTGGACCAATCAATCCCCCTGCAAAGAAATCTGGAGCAAGGTACATTATTACAGCAACTGATTACCTTACTCGTTGGGCCGAAGCTCAACCAGTCAAGGACTGTAGCGCTGCTACAGCTGCGAAGTTCATATTTGATAATATCTTGTCGAGGTTTCAGTGTCCTAGGATTCTTATGAGTGATCAAGGATCACATTTCCTGAATAAGACTATTGAAGCCTTGACCGAAGAATTTCAAGTGTATCATCAGAAGAGTACTGCCTACCATCCTCAAGCAAATGGAACTGTCGAAGCCTTTAACAAGATCCTTGAGCACGCTCTGACGAAGGTTTGCAATGTTAACAGAAATGTTTGGGATCTCAGAATTCCAACAGTATTATGGGCTTATAGAACCACTTGCAAGAAGTTGACAGGTCATACACCTATTAGGATGGTATATGGACAGGAAGCAGTTATGCCCATGGAGTACATTGTTCCTAGCCTCAGAATATCTGCCTTCACAGGGATGGATGATCCAGCAGTGTTGAATTAAAGGCTGGCGAAGATACTGGAACTAGAAGAAGACAGATTCATTGCATATTTCCAACAACAAGTACAGAAAGCTAGAGAAAAAGTATGGCATGATAGACACATTAAGAAGAAGCATTTTCAGAATGGTGATCTTATGCTCTTGTACGACAGTAAATTCATAAAGTTCCCAGGTAAGTTCAAGACATATTAGAAATGACCATACATAGTTCAGAAAGTTACTGATGGTGGTGCAGTTCAGTTAGCTAAATTGAATGGAGAAATTTTGCCCTTTATGGTGAATGGAAGTAGATTAAAGAAGTACAGGGACGGGCCTGTACCCCCTGATCAGAAGTAATACCAAGAAGAAGAGTCTAAGTACCAAGAACAGTTGAAATTGGGTACTAGACTATAATCAAGCTGTTCTCAGAGAGCTTTGGCAGATTGTTGGAAAATTTACGAAGTGTCGAAGGTTGTGGAAGAAATTATGTCATGGGTCAAAGTTCGAAGTCCTGTCGAAGCCTATGTCAGCATGTGTCGAAGGTCCTTATTGTGGCGAAGCTGAAGTTAGTGGTAGTGTCGAAGAAGAAAGGTGTGTCAAAGCTTAAAATGCAACCGTTGGAAAAAATCAGATTTGGCGGCGTCGGTACGTTAACTGCATTAACTACCTGTAATGATGAGATTTTGAGGAATCTAGCGCCGTTTGGACAAGATCTACCGCCGCTCGGTCAGATTTGGTGTCTTTAATGCATAGTTATGGCAGATTTCGTTGTTGGATTCCATAAGAAGCCACCCAGGCCTGCGAATTTCGCATTATGCATTTTCTTGAGTTGAGTCCATGTCAGCTGATCACAAAGTCCAACAATTGTTGAGAGAATTCAAAGAGAGGGGTCTGCATAACCTTATGAGAAACCCACCTGCATCTGCACCTCATGAAGAGACTTCCCCAGTGCCAAATCAACCAATGCAGACACGATCTACCAGAAATAAGTTTAAGGCAGAAGTTCGCTCTAAGCAGAACGAAGAAAGGCACAAGCCGTCAGAAAAGACACCGGAGGATCCCATGAATCCTCTTGGTTTGGCAGAGCTCCCACCTGAAGATTTTGAAGACTTCAATGAGGATGAGAACGTTGCACCGCAGCATCCACCGTATCTCCCACCTATTCGACCATGAGTTTAGCCACCTCGACGGACAACCAAGTTCACGTTACACACCCCTTCGCTGCCACAGGGTGTGAAGTTGGTCGGAACAATGACAGGAAGATTAGACCGGCTCAAGTACGTAGACCACGATACGCATGATCGTGGGAAGTTTCCGCAGTTTTCACCTGGGAAATACTTGCACTCTGTCCATTATCCGGAGTTTGGAACGACGTTGCTTGAAGTAAAGCAGTGGGCTGCTGGCTTGGAGCAAGCTGGCTTATTGAAGATGCTGAATGTCCCCCACTTTGGCCGCAGCACGCAGGTTACCGTGGTGGTCAAGCAGTTATTGGCGTTGGTGCATGATGGGTACCTATGGATAGGAAGCCAGAAAATTGCTATCGATGGAGAGCTAATTCATAGGATTACAGGCTTGCCAAAGGAAGGGCCTGATCTTGGCATTGAGTTTGTCGAAAAGCACGAGGATACGAAGTTGGCACAGCACATGAAGGACCGCTTCGATTTGACAAAAGGAAACCGAGGCTATCAAACAGCGACTATTCAGCACCAGAACATTCGCTTCGCCGCAGAGCTCCTAGCATGCAAACTAATGCGGAAGTGCAGACCTAATGAAGTACCTGCCTCGATTTTCAGTATTGTTGTGAACTGTGCCGAAGGCTACAGTTACAAATGGACAGAGGACATTGCTAGGGAATTCCTTGCAGATGCCCGCGATGCACAGGAGAAAGGTAGATCCTTTCATTATTCATGGTTGTTAGTGCTTATTGCACTGGTAGGATGGAGAGAACCTACCGAGGCACAGTTCGTTGATGTGCCTCTGGAGATGCCTGGCGCAGCAAGGTATGCATCTCTTTGGGTTTCACAGGATAAAGCCTTGCAGTAGATGACAAACTACGTGTTCACCTTCTATTCAATGAATATCACATATGAGATCCTGAAAACACCGCGGCTCAGTAATGAGCTATTTTCTCAGTATACTGGAGTGGCCGACTTCAAGGATGACATGCATAATGTCTTTATCCAGGCCCGCGTAGATAACAAACATACATGGTGGAAGCTACCATATATAGTGAACTAGGAAGACATCCTCGTAGTAGTTCAGCACTGGTCGGCTGAATGGATGAAGGATGCAGGAACAAGGCCCAACATACCAGTCCCTCCCGTAACAGATGTGGGTGCAGGTCCTAGCCAGCTGCAGCAGAATGACCCACTAGAAGAGAGTGAAGAACAAGATGAGTCACAGTAGAGTGAAGGTGACCATGGTGGAGATGACGGAGCTGATGAAGAAGAAGAGGAGTCAGTCAAGACCATCTCAGACCCTCATCGCCTGGATAAGCACAAGTCCCCAGAAGCGGAGGAAGTTACTAAGACTCAGCCCAGAAAGAAAACTAAGGTGTCGAAGGGAAAGAATATCGTCGAAGAGCCCGCTTTGACGATTGAAGAGCCTAATCAGGCTCTAACGAAGTCGACAGAGGTATTATCCAGCAAATGGGTAGAGTTTGCAGCTACACATCTTGATGCGCTCACTGGCGTAGCACAGCGAGTTGTAGAACTTAAGGCGTTATTGGAAAGAACCGCGACAGGCACTGCAGCAAGCAGTGCCTCAATAGGCGCACAGCCAGATACTAGACAGTGGCCAGCCAGAAACAATAGAGGACAAGTACCAAGTGCATCCCTTATAATAACTAACACAGCATCTCGATCGCAGATGAGCATGATAGTTGAGATCGATTACACCAAGTTGTCTATGCCGGAGCTGCATTTTTGTCAATTGGCACTCATGAAGGAGAACCGAGAACGGGATAGCTACACACATGTGCAGTTAGAGATACCATGAAGCAGATTGAGAGCCTCGAAGCGTAGTTGAAAGAAGCTGAACAAAAGAAGAGGGAAGCAGAAAACAAGCAGGCTACATTAGCGCGAGTATTGGATGAGGTGTGTCGAAGTCTTCCTGACTTCGACATGCAGGCTGAAGAAGAACCGAAACAACGAATAGTAAATTTAAAAGACTATGCACAACAGTCTAGAAGCCAGAATGAGAAGATGAAAGCAGAACATGAGGCCCAGATTGCGGAGCTTTAGCTTCGCCTCATTCCTGAGAGTCCACCAGAAGTCAGGGAACAGCGTCGCAAATATATTCAGGCCTCAGCAACGAAGATCTCAGATCTTGTCAGTAGTGCATCAAAGCTGCTAGATGAAAGTGTCAAGGCCTGGGAAAACTTGCAGGATAATCCCGAAGTAAAAAAGTTGCAAGAAACCATCAAGCAGTGACAGACAGAGCTGGATGCAGTAAAAGCAGAAATTAAGACATTGCCTCCTATGCAGAAGATGCTTAAGGTAAAGCATAATAATCAGCTCCAGTAAGAAATTGAGTCTTGCAAAAGAAAAGAAACACTGTTAGCGAGCTCTGTGCAACCCCTCATTAACGAGGCCTTGGAGCTGAGCACTGTTGCGGACAACCAGCTCAAATTCTTGAGGGAGTATGACGTGTTTGCATAGGAAAAGGCCAATGAAGCATCTGCAGCAACACTGCAAGAGATAGTGGAGAAGTAGCAAGCAGCCAAGGATATCATGCGCAGCCTCAACAAGCAGTTTACTATCTTCTCCAACAAGATTCTTGCACCCAAAAAGCAGTAGAGTGTCCCGGGACGGGACACTGGTGAGTCTTAGGGGCCTGTTGGGGCTCGGACCTTGAAGGTCCTTAATTTTGGCAACTTCGTGGTTTTGGTGCGAAGCTTGTAAGCAGAGTTGCGGTCCAAAATAGTCTTAGGGGTTTCGGGGTTGGGTCGAAGCCCCTCTTTTTGTAAATGTCCCATGGTTTTTGGGTACCCATGGTTTTTAATCCCATGGTATTGTAATAGTACACTTGTATAAATAGGCACTTATGTAAAGGATTCAGGGGCAATTATAGAAGCTTTTATGATGATAGTGTGATGCGAAGAAGCTAAGGTCTATTTTTGGGTTAAGGTTGAGTCCCAGCTGAGTGCATGGATGACCTCTGCAGCTGAGTGAGCAGAGGGTTTTGGAAGAAAGAGTCTACAGCTAAGTGCGCCGTTTTTGGCTGTTGAGAAGATCTGCAGCTGAGTGCGCAGATCAAGAACTGTGTTGTTTGTAAAGTGTTGAATATAAATGCAGTTCTGTGAACGTAGCCCCTACCCTGGGGGTGAACCATGTATATCTTGTGTTGTGGTGGTTCTTTTTATTTTTTTATGTTATGTTTTTATGCAACTGATAAGTAGATGAATGATAAAGTAAGATAAATCGTTAAGTATTAACTTCGTTGTGAATTCCCAGTTAAGGGTTGAGCAAGAATTGTCTTTTTAACTATACTGCAAAGTTATTTAAGTGAATGTCGAAGCTCTGTATTCCATAATTACTATTTGGTAAGGCTAAAGGTACAGTAATATCCCTCTTTCGCCTGCAGAAACCTGATTCTGCGGCACCCCATAGCTATTTCGGGTGATACTGCAACCTATTCACAGGTTGTTGTCGAAAGGGCCAACACTGTGGGTTCATTTGTTGGTGCGAAGATAAAATCATAAGAACCTGGGTCTGCCCCAGAGCCCAACAATCGCTCATGGAAACCACCCTAGTTTCTGCTCGAAACTACTAATCTAAAAGATATCCACACCAAAAAATGGTTGACAACATGGATTGTACGTTAGTCCCTCCACAATGGACATGTGTTAGATGGGGCCCAGACCTTATTCAATGTCATTTAAAGAGCGCCAATCCAAAAGTTTCCAAGTGTCCTAAATTTTTAAATCTAAATCCGTTAAAAGGGAAAATTACATTTATAATGTTATCCTGACTATCTGAAAAGAAGAGCAATGCTCGAACTTGTTTACTTGTCCAGCAAATACCAGTGACCAAAATTATTTGACCACCACCAATTTTCACCTGGGTACTTATAGTATCAACATTTTACCTGTTACTCGTTTTAACCATTAATTAAATAGTAACTAGCCCTAATTCACCCTGTCAAACCCTACCAAACCAATTGAGATACCAACTATAAATTTAACCCCAAAGTGGCCCAGAAATATAAATACAAGATTACTATCTATATGTCAAAAAAAAACCCTATATATTACATTGTAAAGGATCGAGATTCCTTCTCCACTTATTCAATCATCTATTTAAAAAAAACAGAAACTTACAAGAGACCCAACTCTCTTCTAGAAGATTCCACTAAACTTCGTGAATTCATAAGTGACTTCATCATTTGAGCCTATTCTCCTGCATCATGTAGCCATGAATCCTTTCTACATATCTACTAATATGACTGAGGTTAACTACAATGAACTTCCTCAGAGTATTTCATAGGTGTCCCCCTTCAATGTTGCTATGAATTTTATTATCCAGGGTTCTTTGGCTTTCACCAATAGTGGGCTTGTTGCTTATATTTCAGTCTTGATGTAGGATACCATAGGAGGGTGATTATTTCAAAGAATTACCTTAGAGGGCCTCTCCCCATGCCATTGGAAATAAGCATTAGTCACCACATAGATCTGATACCTAGAGCAAGCCTACCAAAAAAGGCTTCTTATAGGATGACCCCAAAGGAAAATGAGGAAATTAGAAATCAGGTTCAAAAATTATTGGATAAGGGATTGATTAAAGAGAGTTTAAGTCCATGTGCTATCACAACAGTGTTAAGACCAAAGAAGGATGGTGAATGGATGATGTGTAATGACTCTAGGGCCATCAATAAAATCACCATCTAGTATAGATTTCCTTTTCCCAGGATAGATGATTTGATGGACTGTCTGAGTGGATCAAAATACTTCACCAAGATTGATTTAAAGAGTGCTTATCATCATATTAGGATTCGGGAAGGTGATGGCTGGAAAACAAATTTCAAAACCAATGATGGGTTGTATGAGTGGTTGGTCATGTCGTTTGGGTTAACCAATGCCCCAAGCACTTTCATGAGACTCATGAATGAAGTGCTTAAATATTTCATAGGGAAATTTGTCATAGTTTACTTGGAGGACATCTTAATATTTAGCAAAACAAAAGAGGAGCATTTGAGGCACCTCAAATATGTTTTGGACATGCTACAGAAAGAGAAGTTATTAATGAATGTTGAGAAATGTTTATTTATGCAAAAGGAGTTAGTATATTTGGGATTCATTATTTCACAAAAAGAACTGAAGATGGACCCAGAAAAGGTGGAGGCAATCCTAAACTATCCAACACCAAATAATGTTTTCAAAGTTAGAAGCTTCTATGGATTAGCAAGTTTCTACATGAAGTTCATCAACTTTAGTGGTATTTGTGCTCCAATTATTGAAACCATTAAAAAGGATAATCAACCATTCTATTGGGATGTAAAAGCTGATAGGATTTTTAATCTGTTGAAAAGGAAAGTGACAGAGAAACCTGTGTTGAAGTTTCCATACTGTTGTCGGTCAATAGCCCGGAGAGGAGGAGATTCTTCATGCATCCGTTGAGGGATCTATTCAGTGCTCGAAGTTGCAGCTTCCCTTGGGAACCATATTTTTTGTGCCGGGGCTTTTGAAAACCACAAGTGACAATTTTTTTCTATATTTCATGTTGCATGGAAACGGTGACATCTAAAGGGAATCCCTTAATAGTCCAAAAGTTGATTCCTAAGAGAGTCATCCCAGATAAGATTAATGTGTTCTCGGAGATATGTTTGAATTTTTAAAGAGGAAACTATTCATGCTACATTTTTCCTTCTTGTCTTGAGAAAATAAATATCAGCCTCGAGAAAGACTCCAAGAGAACTCCCCAAATCGTGAAGCGAGTTCGGGTTCCAAAATTCCCAGGGGAGTCCCAGAAGACGCACCCACACCAACATAGTGTCCAATATATCACTATCCACATCAAAGAGAGGAGCCCATTTTTTTAACAGAATAGGAATGGCTCCATAGCTCCACTATTTCAGAAGTATTTTTTCAAAATTACTTGTGCAGTTGAATCTAAATCCAAACCACCCCTTTGTAATGGAATCCAATTTTGGTTCATAGTTGAGAACACTTGACCAATTCTTCCTGACCCAAATTTACATATCCTCCAAGCTAGGGTTTCACCCATGAATTTTCCCACCAAAGAAAAGTCTGCCATAGTCCTAGTGTCCTCTATCGACGCGCTGACACCACAAATGAGATTAAGATGCCCACTGGTTGAGGAGAGGCAATTGTTCTTGCATTTTTTGCTAGGGATATTTGATAAACCCCTATTGTCAGCTTGAATTTCCGCTTCTGTCAAATCCCAAATCAGGTAGTGTCCCTGGAAAAAACTTCTGCCACAAAAAAGAAGCAATGAAACCCTCTAGGATAAAAGCATCCCCTTCTTCTGAGACCGATAAGGGAGGCAAGGAAGGTGGAGTTGGACGAGATCCCAGCCATCCTAATTCCAGCAACTCTAAAAAAATTTTATAAAAATTGTTTCATGGATGAAGTAGGTTTCCAAAGAGGGTGTAAGAAGGGTTATGTGTGAATGATTGTGGCATCTGCAAATAGTGTAGACCCTCTTTCTTCAGGAAAAAATTGAGGAAAAATAGAAATGGGGCTTCCCCCAAGCCTCAGATCTAGGGGTCTTACTGCTAGCGGTAACAGCGATGGTTCTTTTGGTTGTTGCGGCGGGAGATCCAACAAGTCATTGTTAGCCCTAGATGCCATCGAGGAAACAGTAGCAGCAACGGTACCAGTTGTCATTATTCCAGTTTCCACCTAGTCGATTCCAAACTTATTGACCACGTGGGTGAAAGAGGTGGTGTAAAACCTCCTCTGTGACCTCGGGCCTAGTTTATGGGTGAGGTAACTGGAAAACCTCCTCCTCAACCTTGGAAACTCCTCTATGACCTCAGGCCTATTTCGTGGGTGAGGTAGCTGGAAAACCTCCTCTATGACCTCGGGCGTAGTTCATGTGTGAGGTAAGTGAAAGATGCAGTAAAATTTCGTTGTCGCGACAAGGGGAAGGTAAGATGGATATTTTTAATTATTTGTTGTTTTTAATGTTTATTTTTTTGTTTTTTTTATTATTTATATTTAATATTTTTAATGTTTATTAATATTTTAATGTTTATTATTACTTTAATGTTTATTATTACTTTAATGTTTATTATTACTTTAATGTTTTTTTAATGTGATTTATTACCTTTCCTTGAATCCAATAAGTCCACTACACCCCTTCGGGAAAGGATAAATCCACGTACTTATTCCATCAACACATTGGCAAGGTAGCATAAACTGTCGACATCAATACTTATGATCATCATCACCATCACCATTACCACCATATTGATAATCACCATCACCTCCATATTGATAATCATCATAATCATGATAATCATTGTCATCATCATCATCATCATCATCATCATCATCATCATCATAAGCATTGTCATTGTCATCGTCAATGATCATCACAATCGTCATAAACAACACCATCGTCATTGCTGTCATCGTCATCATTGTCATAAACAACACCATCGATGATGACATGATGAAGATGGTGATGATGATGATGATGATAGCATTGATGATCATAAAGATGAAGATGGTGATGGTTGCGACTATTATAATGAGGATGAACATGATGATGATGATTGATATTATTATAATGAGTATGAACATGATGATGAAGATGATAACATTGATGACGATGATGATGATGATAACATTGATGACGATGATGATTATAACATTGACGATGATGAGGTTGAGGATGAGGTTGATTATGATGTCGATGATGACGATGATGACAATGGTAACGATGGTGATGATGATGATGATGATGATGATTATGATAGCATTGAAGATCATAAAGATGAAGATGATGATGGTTGTGGTTATTATAATGAGGATGAACATGATGATGACGATTTCTATTATTCTAATGAGTATAATGAACATGATGATGAAGATGACAACATTGATGACGACGATGATGATGTAATCATTGATGATGATGATGCTTATAACATTGACGATGATGAGGATGAGGATGAGGTTGATTATGATGTCGATGATGACGATGATGGCCATGGTGATTATGGTGATGATGATGATGATTATGATAGCATTGATGATCATAAAGATAAAAATGATGATGGTTTCGATTATTATAATGAGGATGAACATGATGATGATGATTGCTTTTATTCTAATGAGTATAATGAACATGATGATCATGATGATGAAGATGATAACATTGATGACAATGACAATGATGATATCATTGATGACGATGATGATTATAACATTGACGATGATGAGGCTAAGGATGAGGATGAGGTTGATTATGATGTCGATGATGATGATGATGAAGATAGTGATGATGGTGGTGATGATGATGATGATGATGATGATGATGACAAATATGATGATTATGATACCATTGATGATCATAAAGATGAAGATGATGATGGTTGTGATTATTCTAATGAGGATGACCATGATGATGATGCTTTCTATTATTCTAATGAGTATGAACATGATGAAGATGATAACATTGATGATGATGATGATTATAAAATTGACGATGATGAAAATGGTGACGATGCTGATGATGGTGGTGATGATGATGATGATGATTATGATTATAGAATAAATGATCATAAACATGAAGATGATGGTGGTTTTGATTATTATAATGAGGATGAACATCATGATGATGATTGCTATTATTCTAATGAGTACGAACATGATGATCATGATGATGAAGATGATAGCATTGATGACGACAATGATGATGATGATATCATTAATGACGATGATGATTATAACATTGACGATGATGAGGTTGAGGATGAGGATGAGGTTGATTTTGATGTTGATGATGACGATGATAAAGATGGTGATGATGGTGATGGTGATGATGGTGATGATGATGATGATGATGATGATGATAGCATTAATGATCATAAATATGAAGATGATGATGGTTTTGATTATTATAATGAGGATGAACATGATGGTTGTTCATCCTCATTATAACTACCTTTCACTTTCCTTGTTCCTCCTTTCCCCAATGGGACCTCCCCTTCAAAAATTTTGATGGAGTTGATTTGCAAGTGTTTAGCGTGTCGTCACTATAGCGGCGAACTTATGTCTTTGTCTCAATATAGACGAAATTTCATCCCTATAGAGACAAACAGTCATTTGTGTCGCAGTAGCGACGATGATCGAGGCCAGAACAATTTCTTTTTAAAATATTTATCAATTTATCCACGAAAATTACCATTTCAACTTATTCGTGGAAATATTTCGTGGAACTTTTGGGTCGTATGTACTAGTGACATAGCCAGAGAACAACCATTTCGGCGAAAATCAGAAATGAAAATAACCCACAAGAAGGAAACATTCTACACACGCCTGAGGATGAATTGTGAAACTTAATGACGTAAATTAGCATAGTATCCAACTAAGGTCTCAAATACCATGAATAGCCTCGTAGTTGAGATACAAGGTTTGTAACACTAAATTAATGAAAGCACAAGAGGAGCAAAATGAGATAAATGATGTATTACTGCACAACATTTTTGAAATTAAGAAACAAAAGACAAGTGAGATGCCCCATAATTTCCAGCTATCATTGACATCAGAAGCGAATACTGATAAAAAGGAGAAATATGCTAACAAATAGGAAGTTGAAAGTACAGAGTCTAGTAAGGATAATAGGTGGAACAACGCATTGAAAAAGAAAAGGAAATATCAAGACTGACTAGTTGGGGAGTTCTAGAAAATCAGACCTCCCACCTTCAGTGGAGAGTCCAAAACTGGAGTTGAAGTAGAGGCTTAGATCTTGGTAATGTCCAAGTACTTTCACATTTATAACTATTCTAGAAATATGAAGGCCCACGTGGCCATCTATAATCCAAATTGGAAAGCCAGTATATGGTGGCAGGATTTGAAGTTGGTCAAAGGGATAAATGAGAAGAAGATAGAGTGGAAATGCTTCAAGAAACCTTTTAAGAAAAAGTACTTATCAAAGAGTTACTATGAATGGAAGACAAAATAATTTTATGAATTAATATTGGGACAAATGTCCATGAAGGAATTAATCAACAAGTTCTTGGAGCTACTGAGATATGTACCTTATATCAAGGATGATAAGGTAAACATTTAGTATTCTTATAAGGACCAGATTGAATTTGACTATCCCAAGACATTGGGGGGGACTTTGTGAAAGGATGGATTATGCTATGAATAGTACAAGTCGAAAGATTAAACTCCAAAGAAATGGCAGGGTGAGAAATAGGACGGGTTATAAACGAATGCAAGAAAATATACAAGCTAGACCCTTTCAAGAACATGAGAAAAGGGTATGAAGGAAGTAACTTCATAAATTTTCCAATGAATCAGTAGGGGAATAATTCTAACAATTTTGATAATAAAAGTCCAACGGAACCAGCAAAAGGTCCCTTTACTTGTTGGGTATGTGGGGAATTCCACCTCTTGAGAAACTGTCCAAAACATAACAACAACAACATAATTGTGCCTAATGTATAGGAGGCTTCCACAATATGTGAGATTGGAAAAAGCATACCAAAAATATATGCTACACTAAAGAAATGGTGGCAAGAATATCAATCAACCATGGTGGAGATTGAATTTAAGATCTCAAACAAAAAGGAACTTGTACTTATTAACCCTAGTTCTAGTCTCAATTATGTTTCCCCTCTTATTATGGAATCATGTAAGTTAAAGAAATCAAAGCATCTGAAAGATTGGTTGGTAAAACTAACCACGAGAACCAAAAGGAAGGGAAATTATCTAGTACATGGTTGTTCACTAGATTTAAATAGTTTAGATACTAATGTTGAGATAAATGTGTTAGCTTTAGAATATAATAATGTGTTAAAAGGTATGGATTGGCTAGAAAGTCATAAAGTAATATTAAACTATTTTGAAAATATTTTAACCTATGTAGATGATGAAGGCGTAAGTAGGAATATAAGAGGCATTCCTAGAGTTATTTCTATAAGGAATATTTTAGCATTATATATGAGTAAATGTGCTAAGAAAGGTTGCCAATTGTACACTATATAGTTGTTGGATACATCTTTCGACAAGGATAGAATAGCAATTGAAGATTTCCAAATGTTAAAGGAGTTATGTGTTGTATTTCCTATAGAAATTCTTGGTCTACCTCCTAAGCGGGACATAAACTTTTCAATCAATTCGGTGCCCAGTTGTGAAGCAGTGTCAAAGGAAATTGATGTAGACACTTCAGTGCATGAATTCTTAGAAAGATCTTAGCAACAGGAATCCTTTTTGAACATGTTACATTGTTAGTTGATGTTACTATTGTAATTAATGCATCTAATTTAATATTTGATCACTCGGTGTTTGCAGCCATTGAGAGAGTAGAGTCGTCAGGTGCCTTGTAATACCCCAATTGTTAAGCCATGGACTTATGGTCCTTCATGTGGCTTATGTTCTTTTGCATTATGAACTTATGATATTTTATATGATTGTGGACTTATGATCCTTTGCATGATTAATGTGATTAAGGACTTATGATTATTGTTTGATAAAGTGACTTTGGACTTTGGCACTATTATTAATGTTAATGTCATTACTAGCATCTTTGTTGTCTTTGAATGTTGTTACTATTGATTAAAATTTATAAGATTTCCAAGTGTTCAAGACCGCCATGAGAATGTTGCAAGGTCATTAGAAGAGAAGTCTATGTATCAAATGCCAGAATCTAAGTCTCAAGGTATATTAAGACCATTGGTTATTATCTGTTGTAATTTATGTTATTGTAGTTAAATTCAAGTGTAGTTTGTGATCAAACAGAGACGAAACTGAAGAAGAAAAAAAAAACGGGTTTTTTCGAGAACGGGGTTATTTAGAATAACCTCTTTTAGTTTTCTAACAACTATCATGGTTTAGTATATACAACTGGTTCTTTTAGGTCTTTTTTTCCAGAAACTCGCCTTCTATAAAAAAAAACGTTTTGGCAATCGAATCATTCCATATTTAATGGTGAAAGCTGGAAAAATACCGGGAAACAGAGATCTGGATTCAAAGAAGAAGTTAGATACCTGAGAGGTTGATTCCATATTTCCAGGTGATCATTGAGTAGGTGGCAATTGAAGGGAATAAAATTAGCAACAATCTCATATTTCCAGTGATCCAATAAGTATTTTTGGGTAATACAAGCATAAGTGGCAGGATATTATTTTCTAAGGATTGCAAGTGGAAAAGCACCCAACAGTAAAGGGATGTTAATCTCTCCTAATCTTTCCAAATATTGGAAAAATGAACAATGCTATGAGAAATATTGTTCTTATTTATCTTTTGTCTCAAGTTTGCTAAGTGTTGAAATAAGACTCTCAAACTTGAAGTTTGGACAGTCAGTTAGGTTGATTAAAAATGAATCTAAGATTTGATTACCAGATTGTTTTTGCTTAAAATTTGCTACACTGATCTGAGAAATAGATTTTGAATTATCTCTTTGCCTTAGCTAGGGAATTCAATCCATTTCTCATGGATCTGAATCCTCCTTGGTAATTAATGTAATATCTATAAATGATAAAGCTGGAATTTTTTGTAAAGGAAGAGGTTCCGGCCCAAAGAGGTTGTGTGATTTTAAGGGTTGAATGTCATTAGTTTGAAAGCTTCTTTTGAATTTTTGAGGATTGTATGGAGGATGTAATATCCGGTATGATCCTTTTTTATTTGTCATTTATGAAAATACATATCCATGTTTTGGTGTAGTTCTTCTTGTGATTCTTACAATAGTATTGTTTCAATCTCTTTTGTTTCTCATTAGCAGTCTTAGGTATTTGCATCCCTTTTGTTCATAGTGTTTTTTTGTCTAAAACTATTTTTATCCCGTGTATGTAGCAATTGTTTGTTGTATTACATATAGCTTTCAAACTGGCTCATGTATGTCTATTGTTTGTATTCTTTATACTTTTACGTCATCCTCATTACCATCCCTTGTATGTACTTATTGGCAGATATTGTGTTCCTGATTACTGGTCATTTATCCACCCTTTCAATTCCCCTTCTGTTGTTACACAATAAATCAATCAACATTTTCCTTTGAGCATTAGGATGTGTTAATCTTGGATCTCTTGCAGTGAAGATTTAACTTTAGAACAAACAGGAGGAGATTTAAATTTTACCCTTGACACCCAAGAAATCTTGGGATCAAGAGCAAGGGTGCACCCTTTGGAAAGCTATTTTGCATATTTTCTTCTAACCTCTCAGCTAGTGGACCTTGATCCCATCAAGATAAATCCCACTTGGAACAACAAAAGAATGAGGGAGAACAGAATTGCAAAAAGACTGCATAGGTTTTTGCTAGAATAAAGTCTCCAGGGTAAGAACTTGATGTTCAGACAATGGGTTGATTCTGGTGGATACTCTGATCACCTCCCTATCTGTCTTGAAATTTCAAGCAGACCTAAAAAACCAGCCAACCCATTCAAATTCTATGCAACATGGATAAAAAATGAGGAAGTGATATGTCTAATCCAAACAAATTGGATCCCTTACACAGTTGGATATGGGAACCATGTTGCATCTATTTTTTCTCAAAATATCTCCCGAATAAAACCTCTTCTTAAAGAATGGGCCAAACTTAAAAAGGAGGTGGATGATCATGCTCTCATTCAGATTGAATAGGATATTTTTGAAATTCAAAATTCAAAAGGCGGTGGCTTCCTCTCCCAAGAAGACAAATAAAAGCTGATCTCCTTGGAATCCAATAGGAACAAACTCGTGAAAGAAAGGGAGGAAGTTTGGAGATTAAAAAGTAGAGCCATATGGTTGGAAAGTGGTGATGATAACACAAAATTATTCCAATCCTATGCTAAAGGAAGAAATATGCAGAACATTATTTGGGAACTAAAGAACTCTAATAATGAGGCATGCTCCTCCTTTGAAGACATGGTTGGAATTAATAAATCACACTTCGAAATGCTCTTCAAAGCAAAGAACCATGTGACAATTGCGGAACTAATACAGATCTCTCAATTCTTTCCAGGACGAATTTCAGAAGAGGACAACATGGAGCTTATGGAGGAGAAATCCGAGGATGAGTTGAAGGAAACTTTGCACAGCTTCCAAAAGGATAAAATCCCTAGGCCAGATGAATGGACCATTGAATTTTTTTCGGCTCTATATGACACAATTGGACC
Source organism: Pseudotsuga menziesii (assembly GCA_001517045.1). Lineage (NCBI taxonomy): Eukaryota > Viridiplantae > Streptophyta > Pinopsida > Pinales > Pinaceae > Pseudotsuga > Pseudotsuga menziesii. The sequence continues at coordinate 61,983 of LPNX010209189.1, read as the reverse complement.
TGATCTTCTCCATCTGGTTGAAAAATATTGGGTAAATGGGGGCATATGCATCCTCCCCTCAATTCCACTTTCATTGCTCTCATCCTGAAAAGAAAAAATCCAATTTTCATGGAAGACTTCAGGCCTATCTCTCTACGAAACATCACCTACAAATTGGTTGCGAAAATGATTGCTCAGATATATAAAAAGCCTCTCTAAAAATCATCTCTTCAAAACAATTTTGATTCCTTGAAAACAAACAGATTCATGAAGCCATAGGAGTTGCACAAGAAGGGATTCACAACATAAAAACCAAGAAGAAAAAAGGAGAAATTCTAAAGATAGACCTTTCAAAGTATTTTGATAGGGTAAGCTGGCTCTACCTAAGACTTCTCCTAACCCATCTAGGCTTTAGCTACAACTTTATAAAATGGGGTTTTTGCTGCATCTCTACAGCTTCTTTTGCTTTTCTCATTAATGGCTCGACCTCCCCTTTGTTTACCTCGGAGAGAGGGCTTCAACAAGGATTCCTTCTTTCTCCCCTGTTATTTATGTTGGTGACTAAAGGTCTTAGCAGAGCACTAATTGATGCAAAAAGAAGAGGCATGTTCTTAGGGATCAGAATTGCTAACAACCTAAACATCATCACACATCTTCTCTTCGTGGATGATATCCTTATTTTCTGTAATGGATCGATCAAGGATGCATATAATCTCTCAGGGATATTGCAAGTTTTCAGCAAAGGCATAGGTATGAGGATGAATGAGAAAAAATCCACCCTCTCTCCCATCAATATGGAAGAAACAGAACTACAAAGATACACATAAATGTTCCCATTCATTGTCACCCCTCTAGAGGATGGATTAAAATGCTTAGGCTTCAGACTAAAACCAAATAGTTATAGAAAGGAGGACTGGAACTAGTTGCTATCCAAAATGGAAAGAAGGATCAACACTTGGTGCAATAGATGTCTATCCAGAGCTGGTAGATTATTTTTGGTCAAATTGGTAATAGAATCCATCCCAGTCTATTGTATGTCTCTTGCCTAGATCCCAAAGGCCATTTTGGAAAAGACTCAAAAAATATGCTTCAGATTCCTCTGGTCAAGAAGGCATGAGAACTATGTTCTCCCTTAGGTGAAATAGGACCAAATTACTAGACCCAAATCTCTGGGCGAATGGGACCTAAAAATATCCAGGTCTTTGCAAAATCCCTAGTTGCAAAAGCAAGTTGGAGGCTCATTTCTACACAAAAACTTTGGACTAAGGTTGTTTTTAAAAAATACATTGCCCCTGACATCGTCCTTGACTGGATAAGAAACAATGGTTTCCTAAATCCATCCCTGGGTACAATTATCTGGAAATCCATCTGCAACACTTTTCCTGTCATAAAAAATGGGTTAGCTTGGAAAGTAGGTAACGGATCTCAGCTGCGATTAGGTGCGGATCCCTAGCCTGGATGTCAAAATCAACATATCCTTCCACACCAACTGATTCACCACCTAAATAAAAATGGTACTACCATATTAATTAGATAGATGTCCCTGAATCTACAAATATCTGGCAACAAGAATGGAAGGGGGCTAGAGCTCTGGAGCTTCCAGTCCACTTGACTACAGACTAGATCAGATACACAAAATCAACATATCATTCCACACCAACTGATTCACCACCTAAATAAAAATGGTACTACCATCTTAATTAGATAGATGACCCTGAATCTACAAATATCTGGCAGCAAGAATGGAAGGGGGCTAGAGCTCTGGAGCTTCCAGTCCCTTGGGTGAAATAGGACCAAATTACTAGACCCAAGTCTCTGGGTGAATGGGACCTAAAAAATATCCAGGTCTTTGCAAAATCCCTAGTTGCAAAAGCAAGTTGGAGTTTCATTTCTACACAAAAACTTTGGACTGAGGTTGTTTTTAAAAAATACATTGCCCCTGACATCGTCCTTGACTGGATAAGAAACTATGGTTTCCTAAATCCATCCCTGGGTACAATTATCTGGAAATCCATCTGCAACGCTTTCCCTGTAATAAAAAATGGGCTAGCTTGGAAAGTAGGTAACGGATCTCAGCTAAGATTAGGTGCGGATCCCTAGCCCGGATGTCAAAATCAACATATCCTTCCACACCAACTGATTCACCACCTAAATATAAATGGTACTACCACCTTAATTAGATAGATGACCCTGAATCTACAAATATCTGGCAGCAAGAATGGAAGGGGGCTAAAGCTCTGGAGCTTCCAGGCCACTTGACTACAGACTAGATCAGATACACAAACACTCTCAAAGCTGCACATATCAGGCTCACTGATTCCATGGATTAGCTCATATGGGATCATGAGGCTGATGGTCTTTACAGCCCCAAGATTGGGTACCAACACTTAACTGCCATAACGCAAAAAGGAGACCCACCATGGTAGAAGAAAGGTATCTGGAAGCTCAATTTTCCTCTAAAATAAAAATTGTTCATGTGGTGTGCACTAGTAAACAAAATACCAATTTGGGATAGAATGAAAAAACACTCCTTGGAAGGCCTGGGATGGTGCACTTTATGCAAAAATGGGGACGAAAACATTACCCACTTTTTTATTTCATGCTCTTTCATAACTCAACTCTGGAATACTTCTCAATCCCTATTAAATACAAATCTGGCCTGGCATGGTCAAAAACTAGAGGACGCTTGGAAAACATGGACAAAATCAAATAATTTTGCCTCTCTGAAAGCCTTTCCCCTCTTACACATTTAGGGAATTTGGCTAGCTAGAAACACAACCATTTTTTCTGGACAAAGCTTCTTCGCCAGATATCATTGCAAAATAGGGGCTAGACATTTTGTCATACTTTCCACAAACCAAGGACACCCGACTATCTATATCATATATGAAGAACATATAAATTTCACCCTTCCATGGGATTTTTTTATGGAGCCTCTCCGGATCTCAATTTTGGGTGGGGGAGCATTCCTCTTCCTATCTCAGAATCACTACTTCAAAATCCAAATGGGATTAGGGAAGGGAACAAAAAACTTTGCTGAAATTCTTGCCCTAAAACTCCTTCTTTTCTTTGCATTAGAGAAAAATTGCAGAAATAGTCAGATCTTTGGACACTCAATGGTGGTAATCAACTGGGTGAATAAAATTCAAAAGTGCAGAATTATAAATATCAGCCCAGTTTTTTAAGAAGTTCGCATACTTATGGCGAACTTTGATACCATAATCTGTCGTCATGTGTACAGGGAAAGGGACGCTGAAGCTGATAACCTCTCAAAGAAAGGCCTAATGATGGAACAAGGAACTTGGAAGATATCGGAGTTTAATGCAGGATAAGTATACAAATTCTATCATAGACCTTTAATAGAACCACAACAGGGTTAATCCTTTTCAATCCTCTTCAAAAACATTTACACACATACTCAGTTTCTTTTTGGTTTTTTTTGGGTGGGGGGCTAATATACAAAATATTCACTCGCAGATATATGAGCCATCTAAAAGGATCAATTTTGTTTGACTTCATGTTTTTACACAGAAAAAAAATAATAATAAAAATAAAAGAAGACATTTATACAGGGGCATATTTAATGAAATTGGCAAAGATATGAGCAATATAAGGTTCGATTTTTTGTTTTTTCTGATAAAAATCAGAATATACGAAGGAAAAAGACATGTATAGAGGGACACGTCAGAATTAGCTACATGGCTTAGTTCTTGTGTAAATGTATGCACTCATACATTCTACAGATGTTATTTCATTACTATAATAAAATTACGCTTTTTTCTACATAAAAAAATATACATATATACATATGTATATGCATATGTATATATATGTATATGTATATATATACACATATACATATACATATACATACACATACATGTGTATGTATATGTATATGTATATGTATATATACATATACATATTTATGTATCTATATACATATACATATACATATACATATACATACATATATATATATATATATATATACACACACACACACAAACATACATACATACATACATATCCATTGTATCTTAGCTCTTGTACAATGAAATTTGGAAGTCTACAATTTACCCAAAATCCAACCCATGGATCCATACCAATTATGGCTTTATCACCTGTACCAATGTTCCATGCTAGCCACTCTCCAATGAAGTCAAAGGATAGAAGACACACACACACACACATGTATATGCATATGCATACATATACATATACATATATATTGTCCTTGGGGTGTAGCTCGGGTGGTTGGGAGATTTGTTTATTGCGCTCCCAACTCGGGTTCGAATCTCACCGGGGACATTTGATCCTTGGAATCCCTTCTATGTAATGAAATATTAGGCTGGTGAGCCGTTTATTGTGATTGAACCTCTCAGGGATTGTTGTTGCTCGTTCATGTATACTTGCTAAGCGAGTATAAAAAGATATTTTCCCCGATGGATGTAGCCATGGTGTAAATAGGGCTTCCATGGTGAACCACCTTATGTGTGTGTGTGTGTGTGTGTGTGTGTGTGTGTGCATGTATGTATATATACATATACATATGTGTGTATATACATGCGTGTGTGTATATATATACATGTCTATGTGTGTGTGTGTGCATATATACATATATATGTATACATGTATGTATATATGGCACAGATTGGGGAACCCATACACAACACTATTCTTAGACATGCTTGGTTACTTGGTGAACACTTTAGTTTTATGGATGTAAAACTAAACCAGTGGAATGGATACATAGATACTATCTAGAACAATCCTGCCATGCTCTCTAACAAGGAGGATGAGCTCATTTGGACAAGGGAACCTGTAGGTGGAAAATATTTACCAAAGCTGGGATAGAGAAGAGGAAGATCACCAAGAGACACTCTAGTGGTACAAATCCTTATGAAAGTTTCAATTCCCTTTAAAGAACACGTTACTTTTATGGATGGCATGAACAAAAAAGTTCCCAACTGGGATCATCTACAACTTAATATTTGGTCTTTACCTAACATATGTCCTCTTTGCAAATCCAATTATGAGAATGTGGATCACTTGTTTATCAGATGTCCATACATGACAAAGATGTTTGATCATGCCTCACAGTTTTTAGGAATGAAATTTATTTAGGTAGGAAATGATATTGCAGAGGCTCTTTTGACATGGACCCAAAATATAGCTTTCAAAAACTATATGGCTCTTCTTTTCATTCTGATTTGGGGAGTCTGGTTGACCAGTAACATAGTGCTTTTTGAGGAAGTTTTCGTTCCACCTTATGCATAGCCATTCTCAAAACATTTCCCAAGGTGGATGAAGACACCAACCAAAGGAGGATACATGTTGAAAACATAGACAAATTTGGTGCTTGGGCCTATTTTGACACGGCTTCATAGTGCACACCAAAAATTGGCGGTGTTGGCGGGATCTTATACATGGAGGACACGCGTTGGATCAAATTAAAGGTTGGCCTTGGACCAAGCACACACAACATGGCATAACTGTCAGCGCTAAAAATCCTTCTAGCACTTGTTGAGTCAAAAAGGGTACAAAAGATATAGGTTATGGGTGATCCACAAATGGTCATTGATTGGTTCAAATAAATAAGTCCCCTTAGGAACATATACCTCGGACCCCTTTATGAAGAAGTTAAGATGCTTATTGGATTATTTCAAAAAGTCACCTTTAAAAATGTCTACAGAGACAGAAATATAGAGAAAGACAAGCTCTCAAAGGAAGGGTTTCATATATGTGTTGGTCTTTAGCACAGATGGGAATACAGAGGTGAACAGATTATGGAACATGATCTTGAACCTTTACTAGCTAGATAATTACAGACAACTAATATTTTTAGATAAGGTATATACATGTTTATACTTTTTTTTCTTGACAAAAGTAGCATGCAACATTCCTGAATGTAGACTTTGATAAGAGAGAACATGGATGAATACCATGTTGTAGAAGAATACTCGATTTGTTCATCTTCTCTTTAGATGCAAACACTTGGTTTTGTCATATATATTTTTCAGCAGAAACAACTCAAAAAATTTTGACCATTATGATCTAATATGTAATGAAAGGCTCATGGGGTTCGGTAAACATAATTTGATATTTCAATGAAAGTGTGATCTTTTTTTCCAAGGAAAAAAATGGCTTAGTAATGGCATATCAAATCCTTCTTTACAATGCATATTGGTATGATTACCATCCATTGAAACAAACTTTGGTATATCAAACCTATAAACATAAATTAGTTACTTTTGATTATTATATTAATTTTATGATTCAATAACTTGGAAATAAAAAGTTAGAGTTTCCTTCGGTTTTTAAAGGTTAACAAAATACAAACTTTACATAATAAATCTATATGTATTAACTAAATATTTCATTTATTATATCATTTTTATAATTAAATAACTTGGAAATGTAAATTTAGAGTGCTTTGTAAATTTTAAAGGTTAACAAATTATATAATTTTTTATTTTATTTTTAATAGAAACAAATAGAGTTTTTATATGATCAAAAAGCCCAAATGCATAAGCATTGTGTAGAGAACATCCAATCCTTCAAGGAAGATAAAAAGTTTACTTAAAATATCACTACAGAGCTGGTTTGTTCCATATTGTTCGTAAGATGGAAAACAAGAAATATAACTATGGCCCTAATAGCTATAAGTCAAAATATACAGACAAACTGTCCCAAAAGCAGAATAAAAAATCTACTAGAACCCGATTATTTTCCTAGGGAGGTTCCTTGGGCCTGTTCCATCAACAATGTTCTAGTTGAATCCCACTTCTTTCCGAACATGGGATTCTAAGAGCATCGTTCCTAGCTGAATTTCCACTTGAATTAGTCTGTCCAAGAGCTCTTGAATGGCTTGATCGTTCTCTTGGAAGTTGCTTTCCGCAGTTGTCTCTTGTTCCATTTGACTCACTTTGGTTTCATGGATGAATTCCTCCACTTCCTCTAGACTCTCTTCCATCTCATCTATGAATCGACACAATTGATGCTTCTAATCCTTCACTCTTTCCTTTACCCTACATAGACAATGACCCGTGGCTTCCATTTCATGTTTTGGGCAACAATCACAACTCTCATCGTTAGAGTCCATACATTTTAACCCACAAACTGAGTGCATATCCTCTTTTAAACCACGAAATTGTTGAAGAGCGCGTTGTTGTAGGATAATTAATAGAGAATGATACAAGATGATAGATACAACGATCATGTTCTTACCTCTATTCAATACAAACATAAGGATGCATGCACCAGAATGATTACAAATATCCCAAATCTAGTCACACACTTCCATGATGAGGTTTGTAATCACTGAAGCATGATTCAAATCTCCCAAATCCTTGATAATCTCATCCAAACCTCCTGTGGTGTCATCAAACCTGCAGAACAAAGTACTATCAATGGAGGGGTCGTTGTAGGATCAGAGCTCCAAGAAAATCAATCTTCTTCGCATGCTCCTTATCCCAACTCTTTCCAAATTAAAACTAAATTTGTACTTCCACCTTCCCGAGATGAGCCTCCACGTGCAGGCAAGACCAACATGTGGTAGGGGAAGGTCGTGACTCCCCTTAGGGAAGTGGGTCCCACTAGAAAATATGCTCATTTAGTAAGAGGGAATTTGGTTCCAAGGACACTGCTTCGTTTGCAGTGTGATCAACTTCCTTGTTGTTGCTACGGAGCACATGAAAATAATGAAGCTTTTGGAATTTAGAAGCTAGGTATTGGATTTTTAGAACTATTTTTCTTAACTAGATGTCGTATGGGATGGAGTTTCTCACCATGAGACCAATGAGACTTTGCGATCTCCTATGGTCCTTATTTGCATTATTCCTTTTTTCCTGAGTTGTTGGAGTCCTTGAAGAAGTGATAAAGCTTCCACTTGGTTATTAGTAGCACTACCTAATCCCCAAGCATACCAAAATTCAATTGAGCCATTGAGACCAAACATAATCCCTCCCCCTCCTACCGGCCCTGGATTTCCTTTTACAGCTCCATAAAAAAATAAACTATATAATTGTGATCCATGGCACCACTAGAGAAAATTGTCTTCCTCCAGTCTAATTTTCCAAATCTTAGTAAATACTAAGGAAGTAACCAAGTGAGAGAGACTAAGACCCAACTGTTGCCCCTAAGCCAATTATTCTGTAAGCAAAATAGAAGACTTAATTTTACTTAGCTTACTTTGAATAAATTCCTTTAAAAGACCTTTGATTCTTGTCACCACCTGTACTCAAAGATATGCTTTATCTCAAAAGATCCTAGCATTCCTTTCCATCCATATTTTCGAGAGGATAAATTTTGGAAGAGTCAACCAACCTAGCTTGAACCAACCTTTTGAGGAAAGGGAGTGAGGATACAAGGAACCCCATCTGGTTAATAGAGCAAAAATAGTTCCCAAGAGTTCTATGCTGAAGTGATAGGAACCAAGAGATTCTTGCCAAAGTTCCTTGCCATATTAACAACCTAGAAATATATGCTTAGAGGTTTCTACCTGCTGATAACAAATAGTACACCGAAAGGGACCAACAATACCTCTTTTTTGCAAATTTTCATTTGTTAGAATACTTTGATGTCCCAGAGTCCAAATAAAAAATATCAACCTTTGGTATGCATTTTGCTTTCTATATGACATTCCACAACGCTGGGTTGGGGGGCGTTGGAGTGGCCTTAAGGGCTTGGTATCCTTGAGCCATAGAATAACAATCGGATCCATATCCCTAGCCTCTCATATCCTTATCCCTGACTGAGAATGGGGCTTTTCCTTTTAACAAAGGCATTAAAAAATTCCATGTCTTGAGGAGAGGCGATCGAGGGTTGAGCCATTTCCATCCACACCAGTTGTCCTCCAAGTTATCCCAAACTAAGAGATCCCATAGAGTATTGATGCCTTGACTCAACATCCATATTTTAATTGGATCCATGTCAAAATTACTGAGAGTAGCTCACTTCCCATTATTCCATCCTCCTAAATATCAATCTTCTTCACATTGTCTGGAATCCAAAAGAGGTTCTTTTGAAAGAAAATGTGGGCCTTTTTACAAAGATGGAAAATTGGGGATCCCTAGCGCACCATGGGGGATTATCCAGACTATGAAAATGAGTGCTCATGAAATATTTTTTCCAATTAACGTTTTAAACCCATCTCGTCTTTCTTGAGACTTGCCTCCATAGAATTTTTGCTCCAAGTGCAATATTATGAGCTTTGAGGTCCTTGATTTGAATCCCTCCTTCCTTGTAATATTTTTCACTTTTTCCCAACTGACTAAAGGTAATTTTTTGTCTTTCAGGTTTCCTCCTTTCCAAAAGAATCATCAAGTTAACCTTTCCATCATGCGCAATATTCCTGTAGGTGCTAGAAACAAAGAACACTGATAAATGCGCAAGTTGGATAAGACAGATTTAGTAAGAACTAAATTACCTGCTAGATTTAACCATCGGTCTCCCCAGGAATGCAAGCACAGCTTGAATTTTTATACCAGAGGAATCCAATCATTGCCTCGGGGATATTTTTGAAATATCAAAAATCCAAGGTATTTAAAGGAAGACCATTGGATCTTACCTTGAAAACAAAAAATTCTTGCGATGGTGCTTAAATCCCGAACAAAGATGTTCCACCCATAAAGTTGAATTTTACCTACATTAAATCTAATTCTTGAAGCAACAAAAAAAGAGTCAAGATCAAATTTAAAGGAAGAGGCAAATTGAGGGGAAGCTCCACCCAATAATAGAGTATCATCCACAAATTGGGCATGATTAATATCTTGGACTCCTCTTGCAATTTGAAGGCCTAGAAAATCTTGATCTCGTCTCCTTTTATCCAACAGGATGATTAAGACCAATGCTTGGAGAACAAAAAGCATGGGAAAGAGATGACAGCACTGTCGGAGTCCCGTAGAATCCTTAAAGAAATATGTTGCTCTACCACTCACTAGAGGGGCTATTTATGGTTCCCCTATGCAAGATTTAACCCAGTTGATGAAATTTGAGGCAAACCTGAAGCAATTGAGAAAAACAAGAAGGAAGGAATATCTTACTTGATCAAAAGCATTTGGAAGGTCAATCTTGACTACCATTTCCTTTTCCTTTCTCTGGAGGATGGAATGAATCGCTTCCTGAACAAGAATGATGTTATCCATGAGTTGTCATCCTTTTACAAAGCCTCCTTAATTGGCAGGGACTAGTTTTGGCATGATGTCTCTCAGACTGTTAGAAAATATTTTAGTAGTAATCTTATAACCAGTATTGCACAGTGAAATCAATCTAATCGGGTTACAAGAATTCACGCCATTTTATTTTGGTATTAAGGCTAAAAAGGTTGAATTCATGCTCCCTCTGATCTTTAAGAAAGATTGAGATTTTAGGACCATCTTGTGTGGATCATTTTTGACCACTTGTCAACAAACTTTAACAAATCTAGTAGTGAAACCATCTGGACCAAGCGCCTTATCAAGTTCCATTTGTTTCAAGGCCGGTTTTATTTCGCATCGACATACTGGTTTAGTGAGCTTGAGATTCATCTGGTATGTTATCAAATTGGGTACTAGGTCTAACAAATTTATCATTGGACCATGAAATCATTCTTTTGTGTATAAGCATTTAATTTGTTAATGGGAAATAATTTTTATGCTAGTGAAATCAGAGAAGGTTTGATCATGTACCTTAATCTCCTTAACTGAATTGAAGTGTCACCTGACTTGGGATTTCTTATGAAAGTAAGAAGTGTTCCTATCTCCTGATTGCAGCCAAAGACTTCGTGATTTTTGACGCCATAATTCTTCTTATTTTACATAGGTTGTATGCAGATCAACTTGCAATGCCCCCTCCTTAATTAATATTTCCTTTGTGATATCCATGCTTTCCATTTCCAATTGATAAGTCCCTAAATGATTTTGTGTGTCTTTCCTCTCCTCCACCAGAGATGGTAATCCTTTTTCCCATCCTTTTAATTCTTTCTTAGCCCATTTTAGTTTTTCTTCCCATACGAAGAAAGGAGAACTAGAGACCAGGGTATTCCAAACAACACGAACTCTATCCAAAAAGTCTTGATGCTAAATACAGAGAGGATTGAAATGAATCGGGATAGGCCTCAAATTAGGGATTTCCTTTAATTCTAGATTTTTAGTTCTATGATCAGATATACCCATGGGAAAATTCAAAGAACTTGCCTCCAAAACTTGAAGAAGAAAGGAACTTTGTACCAAGAATATATCCAACCTTGCAACAATATGCCTAGGTCTTGTTCTTCGATTTGTCCAAGTATACGTAACTTTGACTGGTTTAACATCCATCAAGTCCCACTCATGCATCAGATCTTCGCGCCATTCCCTAGTCGAATCTCTAACTCTAGTCCCTCCTCTTTTTCATTGAGGCTAAGAGTAAGATTTAGGTCTCCCATTAAAATAATATTTTCTAATCATATCTCATTTGCAAGCGCACCGATGGAATCCCAACATTGTTTCTTTTCACTAGAATTAAAAGGGACGTAAATGTTAAAAAGACTTGCCATATTTCTTGATGCCTTGTGTCAGAATTGCGTGAAAATCCAATGAGATTCTAGTCGATCTTAAACAAAATCAAATTTCACTTCATCCCAGAGAGTGTCAATACCTCCTGACACACCTATCGATGAGACTTCTCTACGATGTCCTTTTTTGCAAAAGAAGTTACTACTTCAGAGGAAGTCCCCTTCCTTCATTTTTTTGTCCTACATTAGAAGAATATTTGGGTTTTCCATGCATATTAGATTTTCCATTGCATTTTATTTTAAATTAGTACCCAAACCCCTACAATTCCAAAAGACTACCTTCATCATTTTCTTTTTGGGGGATTTTGGGCTCATTTGGAGCCTTGGCCCCGAGTCCTTGTAGGTCTAGGATTTTTGGACATCATTTTTTTTAGTGTGGGTTGACTTCCTTGCAATTTATCTTTATAAGTTTCTTCCTCCCACTTCTCATGTTCTGTCTTTTGACCTGTTGTGGATTTTTTTGCTTTCATTTGGGATTTAACAAACTCTCCTTCTTCCTCCTCTGATTCCTCGTAAGTTTTCTCTTCCTATTGCAGTTCTACAATGGGCTCGGGATCAGGGGTAACCAAAGTCTTTAGAGAGGTTTCTTTTCCATGAGGTGGTTCAGCCTACTTCTGTGGATCCAGATCCACTTCTTGAACCTCCTTTAGTTGTGTACCCAAGATTGTAAAACTGTTCCGTTGGATTTGTGAAGGAGACATAGAAGGACCTTCAGTTTTCGTTGCAGTATTTGCATTATTAGATCTTGGGGTAGAAGGACCAACCCCTACTCTTGTTTTGGGTTTTTTTGCTTGTTGCCAACCTTCCGCCTTTTCTTTATCTGCGGTTGGGAATACCTTATTAGGACAATTCCTTGCAAAGTGGCCATACTCATGGCACCCCCGACACTTGAAAGGAAGTTGTACATAGTCCATCTTCTACACATGCGACCAATTTCCTACTGTAAACTTGACTGCTTATGGTAACCCTACCTCTAAATTGACCTCAACGTAGATCCACGCATAGGCATATTTCTCTTTTGGATCTTCCCAATCTATAAACTTCTCCAGAGTGTTCGTAATATGTTGATGGGATTCCCAGTTCCAACAATGCACTGGAAGATTCGGTTGACGAACCTAAACCGGAACAATTGTTGGGACATCTGTTGATGGGTCGAAATTGGGAGTCCATATGTTGAGGTACAGACCTTGAGGACCCGTGAAGTAGGGGCCATTACGAAAGATCATGTCTGGGTCCTCTTTGGATATGAAGTCGAACAGAAAGAACCCCCTTCCCAGAAAATACGAAGTTACACTATTCGGGATCAAGGGTCTCTAGTTCTTCTTAACCCAGGCTTCTATGGTTTTAGGAGAAGGACACAAACCCGTGAACTAACCTACTATAGCTCTCTCTGTAAGGCTAAGCATAAATTTCATTGGACTCTTTGGAGGAAGGGCCACAACAGGTATTTTTTCGAGCCGCTTGACGAATCTAGAGGCCTCCAAGGTTTTCTTTTTCGATTTAGCTACTATCAGATTTTTGAAAGCGTTAACTTCCGGAGGTGACAGAGGCAAAGGAAGTTCAATGGAAGAACCTCCTGCAACTGTCATAGTGTCAGAACTGACACGCTACGAAGAAAACACGATCAAACCCTAGTCTCCAAACTCCTATTTATTTATCCATCTTATCATATCATACTCAAAAGAATTGTTCCACATGATCATATATATTAGCTTGAGTCATATAATCATATGCTAAAATAATTAACTCTAAAATTTATTTATTACAAATACTTTCAAAGTTATGAGAGATTGAATCATTTATTTTATTTATATCATAAATTTTACTTTTTTCATAATATTTTAAGTTTTATCCAACCCTATTTTCATTATACAACTTACATCAATTTATTTATATCTTTTCATATATATTTTTATTAAATTAATAATTTTCCAAAAAATAAAATATCATCAAAACCTTCCACCTATAATAATAAATTCTAAAAACAATTTCCAAATACCAAACTATATTCTTTCTCAGAAATTCTAAAAGCTATTCCAAAATACCGCAAAATACGAAACTATATTCTTTCTCGAGTATAATTTACCAAATTTAATTCAACGTAAATACTTTATTCTCTATTTCATTTGTATTATTTCTTGACTCCCATTTTTACTAACTTTAATTTGGTCATAAACATGAATATTTACCAAATTTATTTCCCTCGTAAATATTACGAGTTAATAGCTAACAGCAATCTAGATGTTTTCTAGGCCTGTTCGGGCAGAAAGGTAATTGGCGCTACGCCCAAAACTTTTATAATTATAAAGATTCTTGCCATGTAACATGGTGGGTTATGACCTTCAAATTTTATTAAAATAATTTAAAATTTTATTAAATAATAATATTCTAAATGACTTTAGACGGACGTTTAATAAGCATTTTGTAGTGTAATATGTAATGATGCAGCTTCAGAGTTGTGAACCGTTGATCTGATGGTTATTAATTTAATGGTGCATAACTTCGTAGTTGCAATATTAAATGATGCAAAAAGAAAAATATTAAATGATGTACAAAGAGGTGCTTATTGAACACCATCTTAGATGTGATGGTGGAGTATCTTAGGTGTGGTTATAATACAATTCTGAAATTGTTTTGTCATGTATCTTGAATGCAAATAAATGTATTAAAATTTTCCATTCTAAAGAACATAGAAAGAGGGAGTTTTTAGCAGAAATTTCAAATATTTTTCTTTATCAAATTTTGGAGACGTCATATGGAATGAAACAACGTATATGTTTTTCTTAATAAAACCAAATGGTTATATGGCAAAATATTGGCAATGGCCCTTGAAGAGATTCGACAACAGGATAGGTCCCTAGTGTTGGAGATGGTTTTCTATTGGAGGTAGGATCACATTGGCAAATCAATCTTGGATAACTTATCAGTTTAGTGGTTATCCCTTAGCAAAATTGCAAGATCCATCCTCCAGGTTATATGTAGGAAAACATTTAACTTCATTTGATCTAGAGATAGAGGATATCATAAAATTCATCTTGTTGAGTGGGAAAGGTTGGCAAGGCCAAAGCATATGGTTGGCATGTCTCTAAAAAATGTCTTCCATTTTGCAAAAGCACTCTTAGCTAAGAGTCTCTAGCAGGCAATATTTGATGACAACCTATGGAGTTCTGTTATTAAGTCAAAATACATCAAAAGTCTATCAATCATTCAGTGGATCAGATTGAAAGAAAAGAAAACTAAAGGTAATTCTAATATTTGGGTGGGATTAATCTCTTCCTTCCATACATTGGGTGAATGGATAACATGGATTCCCATAAATGGTAGGTCAATCTTGGTGGGCGAACATCCTATTATTGGAGGTCCTGCATATTTCAAATTATCCCCTGAGCTTATACATACCCTGTATATGAAAGGCTATTTCAAATTGACTCAATGCAGTGTGAGGAATTCATGATCCCTTGTTCCTACTAAGTGGATTGAGACGTAAAAGATGGGCCTTTTTGGAGGTTTAGCAATGGAATGGTCAAACTATATTTTGGGATTATATAGAGGAAACATTTAGTGAAAGGAGGAAGAGGATTCTTTCATATGGTCATGGAACACTTAGAATGGTCTTTTGACAGCCACAACCAAACTTGTATATGATGCAATATTACAGATACCTTGACGATCAATCAATGGTGGCATCAAACTTGTTGGAAATGCAAGGCTCCTTATAAAGTCAAAATATTTATATGGCTTGCATTAGAGGACATGATACTAACTTGGTATAATTTGCAGAGGAGAGGGTTCCATGGTCCAAATATACGTTCACTGTGTTTAGAGAACTCTGAATCGGTGATACACTTATTTATCCATTGTCCTTTCTCAAAACAATTATGGAAAGAGGTATGTGCATTATGCAAAATTGATTTTGATTGGTCTCATTCTTATTTTTCAGAATGCATAAGAAATTGGTTTAAATTTGTCCCGTGTTGGGGGGAGCTTGCATGCTTCATAATTTGGGAATTATGGAAGATGAGAAATCTTGTTATCTTTGAAAACAAAGGAATATTCATGGCTAGGGTGGTTAGCATAGTCATCTCCTCTTTCCTGGAATTCAAGGGAGAGCCAATGGATCAACATCCTTATTCTACCAAACATCTTTGGAGCACTCCCACTTAAATTGAATGATGCAAAGCAAATTTTGATGGTGCTTCTCTATTGGGTGGGAAAAATTGTGCATTTGGGGTTGTCATTATCCTGGACAAGTTCAGATATATTAATTTATGGCTCAATTGTGGGTCGGGGACCAACACAAGAGGCAAGTTAATGGGGCTTTGGATGGTTTTGTTCTTCGTGAAACTCAAAAATATTGCTATGCACCATATTGCAAGTGACTCCTTACAAATTATAAATTGCGCTAAACATGTGTCCGTTATCTAGTCTATGTGTCTTCAACAATGGCGGGATTACACTAGATGTCTGCTGCAACTTTCTCCTCACTTATCGCTCTACATATTTTTCGTGAGTTTAATGGCGATGTTGATAGCTTATCTAAGCGTGGGCTTGTTGAAGTGGAAGGGGCAATTTGTTTTGAATTATGGAAATATGTCCTTCTTCACAATTTGGACCGAATGCTAGTGTACACTTTATATTAATAGTTGCCAAGCTACTTGACTTGTATTTTGGATGGAAGCCTCTTGTTATATCGTGCTTCATCACTATTATCCTTTGTTTGGTTGGTTAGATTATATAGTCATCGACCCTATGTTTCTTGGATTTCATGGTTTTTATCCCTAAATAATTTTGCCATTGCCTAGTTATCATCTTTTTATGAATGCTTTGGTCCCTCTATTTTGGGGCCCATACTTGCTGATATCTCTCGGCATACTGGTATGTTATGTATATATACTTTTTCTAATTACGTCGTAAGGCGTTTCAACAAAAGAGAGTCTACTCCCCGAAGTTAATGCTTTTTTTTTCCAGCCGTAGGATGCTTTCATCCGACGATTGGGGTCATCTGCTTCCCTCATCTTGATCTAATCTTGATTTGCTTGATCTGCTCCTGGTTGATCTTCATCTCTTCATCTGCTACCTGTCATTTCTATGAGTTTAAACTCTCTTACACGCAAGATAAATACTTATCCTAGCATTTATATGGATGCACCAACATGCCAACCTGCTTTGCTTTCTTACCCTGCTCTCTTACACGCAAGATACATACTTATCCAAGCATTTATATAAATGCACCAACCTGCCAACCTGCATTGAACCTGCATTGAATGTAAGGTAGACCGATCGACTATGCTTAAATCAGTTTCTCCTGCTTATATATTCATTATTGGGATGCTTAATCCGGCCATCACTCTGCATATGCTTATGCCAGTCTTCTGAGGTAATACTCTCCAACTGATCCTAGCTATGTTGTATTTCTTCCAGTCATTCATTCTATATATAATTATGTCATTGTGAAAGACACATTTTGTGCTCGAGCATAACTACAATGTGATGTTGTTGGTGCAAGAATAGAAAAGGCGACTGTAACAACAGAGGGAAATTTTATTGAAGACATTAACCTAGAAAGGTCTACTAAAGAATTAGAAATAATTAGAGGAAGCAGTGTTATCAGGTATTCTTTCGAGCTTGGCTTGGAATATTGTTTTATAGCAAGTCAGTTCTGTTATAACATGAGTTTATTGTCCTCATTCAGTGAAGCTATTGCTTGTATCAGACACACTCAGTACACCACGGAATTGTTATACCTTAAAAGTCAAAGAGAAAACCTAAAAACTATAACCTAGCTTACTTGAAGAAATATGTTCAGATCTACAGGCCTAAATTTATGTATTCTCCCTGTTGACTGTTGACCATATTTAAATAAACGTTGTTAATTTTCAACCAAAATATTCTTTAAAGCTAGAGATTCAAAATGCATGGTTACAGGATGCAGGCAGATGCGAACTACATATCTGTACTTTTAAAACTTGGGAAAGGCTTAATATAAAGTTATTGAATGATGTTTGGGCACCGAAAATCAGCCAACTCACTAAATACTACTTTCAAATGAAGCCTTTAAAGCAGTTAAGCAGGTCTGATGTCTGAAACTTCCAATCAGAAATCATACAGCTGCAAATGAAAAAATACCCAGCCAAACTGCATAGTGAATAAAATATCAAATCCACTAATGAAAGAAAAAAAAATTGCACACTAGCCTAACTCAGAATTTGACATGTCCTAGATAATCAACAACTTGCAATTCCAAATCGAACTGAGAGAGTAGATCCATGATTGGTAAATACTATTTCATACCTGCAAAACAATAAAAAGAAAAAGGCGAAGATGCAGCAAGTTAAAATTTAAATTCGACCTTAAATCTCTTGGAATATTTTGAGAATTTAAACTTAAGCTATAATACAGTAAAAAAATCAGCCATACCAGGTAATACATAGCTCCATGAAAAAAACCTTGCAAAGTAACTCCCAATTCATTCATTGGCACTGGCTAGCCTGAGGACTGAAGCAAATTTGCATTTTCTTTGAAAACAGCCCTCACGTTTATCGGTCCCACAGGTTAAAAACATACAAATAAAGTGTTATACCGATGTTGAAGGAGTTACAGGCACCTGTTCTCTTACATTTCATTGGCCTCCACGATGCCAGGGCTAAGGAAACCCGCCATCCCCAACCGCCCTGGATTTTGTTTGTGCCATAGTTTATTAGGTTAGCTGCCAGGATGCCGATGGTTGTGAACAACTGGAAGCCAATATTAAGTGCTCCTCTTAATCTAGCCAGGGCCATTTCAAACAGACACACTGGAACCGCCTGCAAAACTTATCAAAGTTTGGACAGTAGGTCAAAGTTTGCTTCTGAAGGACAGGCAGCCTGAAGCAACAAGAAGATTGCTTCAAAGAAATTGAATGAAGCAACAAGAAGATTGCTTCAGAGAAATTGAAAGATAAATGTGTGTGTCTCATATTCAACAAAAACCTGTAAAAAACAATACCTTGTAGTAGGAAACCGAGGCTAGGTATTTATTGAAAAATTTCCTGTCCTTCAGAAGCAATGCAGTAGGTCCTTCAAAATTCATTTTTTTACTAAAGTAGGTCAAAGTTTGGACAGACGCCTAGCCCAAGGACTACCAAATGTTATGGATTGTTGAATTGATAACGTGATTCATGCACCACGGCTTCGACAGCTGGGCTTCTCACAAGGGCGGTAGGTTGCATGGTCTGCATATTAAATATGTCCTCTTTATTGAATAATGTTTGGGAACCTAAAATTAGCCAACTCACTAAATATTGATCACATAAATGCCACGTTTCCTTTCTACTATGATATATATAAAATTATAAAAAAATGATATAATACAATGAATAGAAGTTTTGTTTTCTATATTGTTTGGACTAACCTTGGCTTAATCTTAGCAACCCTCGGGTGGCATGATAAATAGCACATGTATCTCCATCTCACACTCAAATTGTTGGCTTTATGCATGTTATCACCAAAAGCATTGAGCGATAATCACATTCCTCAAAACTAAAGAAGAAAGGTTTCTAGATACCTGGGAGGACATTGATAGAGAGATCAACTAATTTTTCAGTGGTCTACTAGAAGAGCACAATGTAGATATGGAACATGATATAGAGAGAGTGGAGGAGCACATCCATACAGCTGCAAATGCTATCATCAAATTGTTGGCTTTATGCATGTTATCGCCAAAAGCATAGAGCAATAATCACATTCCTCAAAACTAAAGAAGAAAGGTTTTTGGATACCTGGGAGGACATTGAGAGAGATATCAACTAATTTTTCAGTGATCTACTAGAAGAGCACAATGTAGATATGGAGCATGATATAGAGAGAGTGGAGGAGCACATGCATACAGCTGCAAATGAAAAAATACCCAGCCAAACTGCATAGTGAATAAAATATCAAATCCATAATGAAAGAAGAAAAAATTGCACAGGTAAAAAACATGCAAACATACGGTTGTACCGATGTTGAAGGAGTTACAGAACCGCCCTGGATTTTGTTTGTGCCATAGTTTATTAGGTTAGCTGCCAGGATGCCGCTGGTTGTGAAACACTAGAAGCCAATATTGAGTGCTCCTCTATATCTGGCCGGGGCCATTTCAAACAGACACACTGGAACGGCCTGCAAAACGTATCAAAACACCCCAAGATTATTATAAAAAATAAATAGCGACATTTTTTTACTGAAGTATGGAGGTAAGGTCAAAGTTTGGACAGACGCCTAGCCAAGGTCTGCCAAATGTTATGGATTTAGTCTTTCAATATGGCGGCATCTGTTGAATTGATAACACGATTCGATGCACAACGGCTTCGACAGCTGGGCTTCTCACAAGGGCGTTAGGTTGCATGGTCAATCTGCCATAGTTTGGGTAAGGTAGAGAGTTCGATTCTGAAATGTCCCATGCATATTAAATATGTCCTCTTTATTGAATGATGTTTGGGCACCAAAAATTAGGCAACTCACTAAATACTGAGCATGATAAATGAGTGCTTGCCAACTCATTTAGATACAAATTGCATTAATATTAATTTTGTTTTCATCGATCTCAATTTGTAACTCTTTCCAGAATGAATAACATATTCAATTAATAATTGATTATATTCATCAAATTGAATGATTCTGAACGAATCATGATCGAGTGTATGATCCATGAAATGATGGTTTATAATGAGAAGTGAAAGCTTGAACCCCTTGGATTAAATAATGAGATAAGAATTTACATGTAATAATGAAGATAGTTGTTAACTACTAATTCTTACTAATACGTTGCCCCTTAAGGCATCTACCAATGAGGAAAACTAATTTTGTAGAAATAATGAGCAATCGAAGATATACAGGAATAGAGATCCAGTCAAATTTGTTGTAGAAATAATGAGCAATCGAAGATGTACATGAATAGATATCCAGTCAAATTTGTTGTAGAAATAATGAGCAATCGAAGATATCCGAGACTTGTAAACTGAGAAAGGTTGTATATGAAGATCCTGCTAAGAACGAACCACATTGACCCTCCGACATAGTTTTGAAAGTAGAGCTCAATCAACTTTTTTCTTGAAACTTTAAACCAAACACAAAAACTGTCTGGGTAGCCAATTTATTCAATATAATAACAATATTACATATTAATATAGTCAAAATGAAGTGTAGAACTACTCGGTAGTCAATTTATTCAATAAAATAACAATGTAGTCAATAATGAAGGGTAAAAGTATCTGGGTAGTCAATTTATTGAATAAAATAACAATATTAATATTAATGTAGTCAAGAATGAAGCGCAGTGATCTCTATGGAGGGCATGATGTTGCCATATTGCAATTTGCTTGACACACTCACAGACAGGAAAACGAAATATCAAGCCACACATTATACCAAAAATCAAGACGTAGACACACTAGCCTAACTCAGAATTTGACATGTCCTAGATAATCAACAACTTGCAATTCCAAATCGAACTGAGAGAGTAGATCCATTATCGGTAAATACTGTTTCATACTTGCAAAACAATAAAAAGAAAAAGGCGAAGATGCAGCAAGTTAAAATTTAAATTTGACCTTAAATCTCTCATAATATTTTGAGAATTTAAACTCAAGCTATAATACAGTAAAAAAATCAGCCATACCAGGTAATACATAGCTCCATGCAGCAAACCTTGCAAAGTAACTCCCAATTCATTCACCGGCGGTAATGAAAAAAAGATTTATGTGATGTTCAGTCAGTTTTAGCTTAGCAGTCCAACTTGCAATATTGACATAAACTTTAATAGGGATGTAAACAATAAGAAGATGAAAATAATGAAAGTAGTAGTACTCTTCCAGGGAAAAACTTCAGATGGAAGTTAGAACCAAGTGCATTGGAGGCAATAAAAGAATCTGGAGAGCAAAATCCACATTAATATTTAGATAATGTAAAAATAAATAAATTTATAATTATATAAAAATACAAACTTTTTTATTTAATAAAAGACTATTTCATTTTTTATAATATAATAATATAAAATATATAATTATTTGCTATAATAATTATATTAAAAATAATATATTTTATAAAAATAAAAATTTGAAAATTCCAAACTTTAAAAGCTTGATGATTAATATAATGTAATTGGACCAAGTAACATTTTCATTTAGTATTCATTTTTTATTATATTAATTAATGTAATATACAACTTTTTACAAAATTAAAAATTCTACAGATGTAAATTTTTTGAATAGATGGAACATAATATTTTATCTTAATTTAAGATTTAGAATAAATAATATACAATTCAATTTTATTATATTATTTTTAATCTGGATCTCACTACCATGGTTCCAAAAATCATAAAATATATGTGATAAATCCAAAAAAAACCTGACACATTGATACCAATCATAGAAGTCGAAAAAAAATTGAACAAAGAAAAGTTGATATTCCAAAACATTAACACATTCGGAGGTTGTTATATTCATTTCTTCCAACGATTTCTACAAGAAAAAAAATTATTATTAATTCTTGGATAAGAAAACCACAAAGGTATATAGATAATGTGGCATTAACAACTACATGTTTTTCCACCACATGTTTTAAAATGTTGTTTTTTAAAATTGCACTACATGTTTTTGCACCACTTGCACACACTAAATGACCTATATTGTTTTATAACAAATAATTTGATAAAGTTTCAATATGGCCAAGATTTTGGATATTACACTATATCAAAATTTTCATTTACTTTACTTTTACTTTACACTCTTACTGTTACTTTCATTAATAAAAAGTAGACCCTTAAAATCAAATTTGTAAATTGTCAACCAACTAAAATCCTCCACATGAGGTCACAAAAAAAAATTAGTTAGGTAGGATTGATTGGGCTAGACATCCATTAATGCCCTCCAATCTACTTTCATTAGGTATATTTTGAAACATAGCATTGTTGACTTATAGGGTGCTTTATAAATCCTGCTATAAGCAAGTGTTAAAAGAAAACCTGGATCAGAAGTACACCATGCCCAAGGAGGTTAAAGCCGAGGTATAGTTGCCCTGCTCTCCCCTGCGAGTCACCCAACTCGTTGTAGGGAGACGACACTATACCGTGCAGGCCGAACCACTGATCCACACTTGATGCAAGGTATCTTAGTGACCAAACTTAGGACATCACCAAAGAGCAATTGTGGGTGCAATTGACTCTTGAAGTCAGCTATTTCCATTGGGAGGTGTTGCCAAGTCTTCTAGATTGGAACATTTGCCCCATCGCCAGTAGAACTGCCTCTTTGTTACCTTCACTAGTCAATTGGTGTGTGGACCCCATTGTCACCATCAATTGTGCTTTTGGAAGGCCCAGTTACATATCAGAGGAAGGTCATAAGGTCTTTTAGGCATTTTACACTTCTTTTTATTTATAAATTCAAGCTACCTAACTCATAATTAAACATAACCTACATTTTGTGACTCTTTCACTAAACCAACTTTGTACGTATCACTCACTTGTTGCACCTTTTACACTTATTTTTCATTATAAATACAAGCTACCTAACTCATAATTAAACATAACCTACATGTTGTGACTCTTTCACTAAACCAACTTTCCACATATCATTCACTTTTTGCACCTTATTGCATTTTTTTGGCTCACATGTTACATTATTTTGGATGGCTTCACTCACTCGTCTACCGCAATGTCCACACAATACCTACCACATTCATGCCCACCCCCCCAAAAAAAACATTACTCAATGCACTACAGGCCGTCATTACCTTTGATCTCAACAAATGTAAGTCACGCCTATCATCTTACCCCATCCATGTTTGTTCAATATGTAAAGAATCTTATCCTAGTCTCCATTTCCCCTTCTTCTATCAATCCTTACACAAGTTGAAGAAAGAGTCATTTAGATACAACTCCCAAAACCTTCAACCTTAAACATTTTAGCTGGTAACATTGTATAATCACTTTTGATTTTTATATCACAAAAATATGTCCTTTTTATTTAGACCCCTTCCTTTTTCTTTGTTTTAACAAAATCATCATTTCATGGAATAATATGCTTTAATATTGACTTTCTTGTATTTTAGCTAGTAACATTGTCCAATCACTTTTGAATTTTATATCACAAAAAAATGTCTTTTTTATTTTAAACCCCTTCCTTTTTCTTTGTTTTAACAAAATCATCATTTCATGGAATAATATGCTTTAATATTGAATTTATTGTATCAATTTGTAAATATTGGTTATCACACTGCATTCCTGAGATTGCCTTGATTTATTTCAATGGTTTCTATATTTAGGAAATAAATGCTTGTTGTTCCTGATAATATTTCTAGTTATTAGAAACACCTAATTCCCCCTTTTTTTACTTTCCCCTTACACCTAACTTCCTTTTATTTTCTTGTTCCTTCCAGGTAACAAATAATGGCCACCCCTTTGACCGAACATGCCATTGAATTACTACTTGCACTAACCTCCGACATGCAACCATTCCTACAAATATTTGGTGTGGAACAAGTCAAATCTATTTGCACCTCAACCATACGATACCGAACAACAATCTCTAATGGGACACACATGCACCACACCATGCTTCCATCAAAGTTCAATTCTCTCATTGCTTCAGGAATACTTCAACAAGGGTCTGTTATACACCTTAAGAAATGGACATGTGCAATTCTTTGCTAATGCATGTACGCTTCATTTTTTATTATACTAACTTATGTTTCCGTTTCTTCCCCATTTAGTAAAATCATTATTTATGTTTTTTCTTACTTGTTTTTTTCCCTTGCGTAGGTCTATCTTACTACATGAATTTGACGTTATTGAGCCCTCCGCATCATTGATTGACCACCCAATCACTATATCTCACCCACCTTCTCTTGAAACAACTTCCCCATGCTCTTCAATGCAAGAACCACCTCAAAAGAAACAATGCACACTTCTTCAAAGTGCTTCATGATCCACTATTGAAACAACAATTCCTATCAATGCATTTAGCCCCTACACCTCAAATTGGTCCATAAAGGGTCATGTCCAGGATAAATCAACCCTCCACCACTTCACTAACCAAAAAGGCCCTGGGAAGGTCTTCGGCTTTGACTTTATTGATAAGGACGAGGGTGAAATACACATCACTTGCTTTAATGATTCTACAGATGTTTTTTATGATCAAGTGCTTCCTGGCCATGTCTACCTCATTTCCAAAGGCACTATCAAACCAACAAACAAGATGTATAGCCATCTTACAAATGAATGGGAAATCTTCTTGCAACCAAGCTCCATTGTTCAACATTTTCCACTAGAAAGCATTCTACTTCCACAGATGCATTTCAACTTCAAAACTATTAAAGATATCAAGTCATCTCCTGTCAACTCCATTGTTGACATCGTTGGTGTTGCCACAAACACTTCCCCTACTGCCCCTATACATAGGAAAGATGGTTCAGAAACTATTAAAAAAACAATCCATATAAAGGACAACTCAGGTTTTAGCATGGATGTTACTTTGTGGGGAGAACATTGTCGTGTAGAAGGCCAAGAACTATCTACCTTGCGCTCTGAAAATGCCCACCCTGTGCTTGCAATCAAGGGAGGTCGTGTAGCCTAGTTTAATGCAAAGACAGTTGGGACTACATCCAAATCCATAGTTATCATAAATCCAGATATACCAGAAAAGCACAAACTCACCCAATGGTTTGAAAAATAGGGCTTCCATACTTCATCCCCATCCTTAACTACACGATATCCAACTTCACCTAAGCAGATGAATAAGAAACGAACCCTTCTTGAAGTTGAAAACATTCATCCTTCTGAAAGAGCTGAATGGGTTTCTGTCAAGGCTACCATAACACATATTGATGCTGACAACTTCTACTACCTTGCTTGCCCTTTAATTTCCGATTCAAAACAATGCATGAAAAAAATCATCAAGAATTCTACCAATGGTTGGCATTGTCCAAAATGTGAGGTTGACTTGTCTGATTGTGACTACAGGTATTTATTGAAACTGAAACTTCAAGATCACACTACCTCTCTTGAAGCAGTCATCGCATTCGAGGATGCATCCACTGAACTCCTCGGTATCGCTACAAAGGACCTGCACTTACTTTCTTCTGATCCTTCCGCCATCAAGGAATATTCTCTAAGGTTGAATGCACGCAATTCCTACTCACACTTTCCATTAAAATGGAAACATTTAAAGACAAGCCTCAATTGAAGGTCATCATCATGCGCTCTGAACATGTTGACTTTGCAGCAGCCAGCAACTTACTGGTCCTTGAAATAGCCAAAATGGGGCACGCATAGAAGGCATTTAGAAAAAAAACATTGCCTTCTTTTTTGTAATAGTTTAGCTATATATATAATTTTCCTGGCAACCTTTCCCATACATGCAAACAAACAATTTCCATTCTACATTACTATAGCTACAATTTCTACACTTGAAGCTACTCTTATATATTGCTTTTTACTTCGTATCTTATATACATATACAAAAACATTTCCAAGTTTTCCTCAACTTTAGATGTGTTCTCTTTATTGCATTTATCTTCTTGTCGCCTTGTTCTACTCTACATTAATCTTAGCAATATCAATGCTAATATTAGTTTTTTGATGTTCTAATATGTCATTTTAACACATGCACTTCTTTATATGTCAAAAAACATACATTTCATATTTGTATTTTAGTCGTATGTCATTTATTTATTTTTTTCCTTCCTACATTTACCTACTTACAATGCTTTCCTACATATACCTTGTACATTTATTTATGTCTCGTTTTATTTAAATTCATTCACTTTTATGCCTTCAAATTTACTTTTGGTAGCCATTGATACACTATTCCAAATACACACATTTATTATTAGCACATTATTTAGTTCTTTTTTCCACTTACAATGATTTCAATATTTTTTTAAGGTATATTGAAAAAAAATACACTACTACTATGTAATTTATCAACAAATGCTTCTATTTACATGTGATTGATTTACTTCATTTATCTAGCCATGTTTTCATTTTATTTTATATTTTTTCTTTCTTCAAGCACTTTCCATCCCTTTATGTACCTTGAAAACAAAAATTACCATGTCCTACATATAACATCTTGTTTCTTTAGAATGTCCATGAAAAATTTGCAATTTCAAAGTCTCTTTTAATGTCTTACATATAATCCCTTTATGTACCTTGAAAAAAAAATTACCATGTCCTACATATAACATCTCGTTTCTTTAAAATGTCCATGAAAAAAGTGTTATTTCAATGTCTTTTACATGTCTTACATATAACATGGTGTTTCTTGTTTTCTTAATCAAATGCAGGTGCCTTCGTTCCTCATCAACCTTTGGATATGTCTCCTCCATCCAAAAAAGAACGTGCACATGCCTATCATTTGGCTAACAAAGACCGCATAAATGCACATAGGAGACATATTTACCAATAAAAAAAAGATGCCCTCTCCATCCATATGGTAGAGTCTAATATTCCCACTCCAACTCCTACAACATCTGAGCTTTCAAATCCTACCCTTCCATTTTCAAACCACAACAAAACAATCCTACTTCCCTCCATGCAAACCGAAGCTACAACTTCACATGTTCATATTGACTATCTTCCATCATTAGACTACCCTTCCACTTCTCAAACAACCTCTTCCCCAACCATCCCAAATACCATTCCTCCACCCAACAAAGCCACGCATTCCTTCAATGAAAATAACATATCTCAAGCACATCAATGCTTTCGCTTAAGGCTAAATAAGCTACAATCCATCCATGTTTGTTCAATCTGTAAAGAATCTTATCCTGGACTTCATTTCCGCTTTTTAAATGGCCAGCATACATGTTCTAGATGTTATTCAAAAAAAAATGGCCACCGCTTCTCCCTCTGGAACAACATGGACCCTGGTGAACAAACCCTTGTTCTATCCATCCTTACACAAGTTGAAGAAATGCTCATTTCACGTGTCAACCCAATTTTGCAAGTAACCCATTCTCGTGGTGGACAATACAAATATACTGGCCATACAATAAGCTTTCCACAAGACATTTCAACCATCCTCAGTTTTTTGCCTCGACGTGTTGAAGACTTAGACATTTTAGTTGTCACTCGTAAAACCTTCAACAATCAATCCTATGATTACATTGTCAGTAGATCCCATGTTCTTGCAGCCTTGGAATACAAGATATCACATGACCCATACTATAAAGATGTACAGCTTGACCAACGTGCAATTATGGCTTTGCCAATTTCCCCCACTAATGTTTCCCCTTTTCTTCGACATTCACACTCCACTGCCCCTGATTCTAGTTTTCCTGCTAAAGATGTTCACCCTTATCAACCCGACATTTCAGAGCCAAACTCCCAGCAAACTTCGTCCTTTGCTACTATTCTACCCAATACAGACACAGAGTTCCAGCAAATCAGAACTTTCTTGCAAACGCCTTCTTCATCTCCAACAAATGCAACATCTCCAACAAATGCAATGGATTGACCACCTATAGGTTTGTCACATGTCAATGAATACACTACAGAGGGCCTTTTCTCAATGACGTTTCCATCACTTTTCCCCAAGGCACTGCCATGTTCAAACAACCGCATTTTAAATCAGTTGATCTCCACGAATGTGCATTGCACCTTCTTCGATACTATGATAACAGGTTCGGTTGCCACCCACGATTCCCCTACTACCTTTACAATCTCATCATGCACCGTCGTAGCCAATCAATAGCAGCAATCTTTATTAAAAAAAACATTGAAGACAACTTCCCCACAACCATCTCTGAACTCAACAACCACTTGGAACAAACTCCTTCAGACAAACTACCAGATCAAATCATGCGTTTTGGTGGAACACGGTCTTTCTGGCACAAATCAAGAAATGAATTGACATATATGATTTCCCAGCTTAGTTGCCCAACTTTTTTCTTCACTTTAAGTGCGGCCGACACTAAGTGGCCTGACCTACATGCGGTCATGCCTAAGACACCACCGACTTCTTTCAGCAAGCACCAACAATGGAGAATACAAAATATCATCTCCAACCCACATCTTGCATTGCTCTACATGCACCACAGGTTCACAATATTTCGTGAAGAGGTCTTGCTTAAACACCTCCACGCACACAATTTTTGGTATAGGTAAAGCTTCTTATCCCTTCTTCCAACAACATATCTATTTTCCTTTTATTATTTTGCCACATATTACTAACACATATTGCATGCATAGGTATGAATGGCAAAGTAGAGGCTCTGCACATATTCACGGTTTCATATGGTTACCAAATGCACATAATATGGAGACGCTTGACTGGGAGAATGCTATTGAGGTTGATAAAGCTAAGGACTTCTTTGATCAATTTATTTCTACTTGGAACACACGAGATAACCACCAACAAGCCCCCTTCTTACCCCACTCTGATATGCTTGATCCATGCCTGTTATCTACTAACAACATTCTAAAAAAAACCCTTTTCATGACTATACAGAGCTACTCAATTGCATCCAACGACACAAAAAAATGCACAACAAATACATGCCTCCGAAAAAAGGGGTCTTCCTATATATGTCGTTATAATTCTCCATGGCCTTTACAAAACTCATATTCCATGTTCATTGATACCAATGGCAAAAAAACATACAAACCAGCTCGCAATGATGATCGTTTGAATAGCCATATCCCTTCCATCCTATCAATATGGCGTGGGAATGTTGATTATCAACCAGTTCTCGACATACACGCCATTCAAAAATACATTGCTAAGTATGCAGCTAAATCAGAAACAAAATCTGAAAGCTTTCACCAAATGCTTCGACGAATTGTCCATGTTGCACCACTTCTTGACCCTTCCATTGTTGCTATTCAAAAATTCCTTTCATAAACACTTGTTGATCGTGACATTGGAGCCCAAGAAACATGCCATATGTTGCAAAAACTACCTCTCACAGTTAGTAGCCATACTTTTTATCCCTCAATGTTAACCGAAAAAATTATAAACGTGTTTCATCAGACAATCCCACATCCTTCACATCACCAAACTTCATAGGTGCCTACCTTTCACGCCCTTCCGCTCTTCATTCCATATCTCTCATTGAGGCTACAAGATCTTGGTCACATAATGCTCATCGAAAAAAAGAAAAATGGAAACTAAGAGATCCCCCCACCATCGTCCGTGTTCTTCCCCGTTACTATTCAATCCCCTCGAGAGATACACCCTTGTTCATTGATTTCTACAGATCTGAACTCATGTTATACAAACCTTTCCGCAATATACAACTCGACATTGGTGCTTCCGATGATGCCATTGTTACAAACTGGCAAGAACTTAGGTTGACCTACACTCCTTGGCATGTTGATCAGCAACCAGTTGAACCCATTTCCTTATCAGAAGACACCATGGTTTCTAATGATTTGCAAAACCCACAACCCATGCAATTGGATGAATGGGAATTGCTCTCCCAACTACACCCTACCAATGACATGCAAATAAGTGACCTGGACATCCTTGGTCGTCGTGACTTAGACAAAAACCATAATTGGCATGATACGACCATACCCCTCCACTTGCAAGAACTTGCCATTGACTTCATACAAAATAATCGCTCAGACCACCGCCTCCCTCAACCATCCTACTCTGATACACCAAATTCTCAGACATTGTCCCCAAATCAAATGAAAGCCCACTCCATTGTCATGAATCACTCCGCAAACATCTTAACAAGTCCTCCACTCAGAATGGTTGTGCAAGGAACTGTTGGCACTGGCAAATCATTCTTCATTCGCTGCATAAGAGAATCCCTTTCCTTGACCAAAAACTTCAATCAATCCCCAATCTTGCTATTGGCCCCTACCGGCGTCGCAGCATTCAACATCCAAGCGTCTACTATCCATTCAGCCCTTCATTTTCCTATAAAAAATTTCATGCCTTTGGAAGGGAATTCACTTTCAAACCTCCAAGAGGAACTTCAACATATCCACTACATTCTCATTGATGAAATGAGCTTCCCAGGCCCAACACTTTTAACCCAGTTGATGAACGTCTCCGTGAAGCATTCCCTCACCATAAAAACATCTCTTTTGGTGGTTGCTCAATTATTCTTGTGGGAGACCTTGCCCAATTACCACCAGTTATGGACATTCCATTGTATGTAGACTCTTCCCATGGTATTGCACTTTGGCGCAACTTCAACACAGTTGTAACACTTTCAACTATTTTTCGCCAGCAAGGAAATGACCCATCACAGGTCACCTTCAGGAACCTTCTTACCAACATCAGAAATGCAACAGCTACTATAGAGGATTGGAAGCTTCTCATGTCCAGGACAGACTCCTTCCTTTCTAAGGATGAGTTATCTGCTTTCAAAGGTTCAATGCACTTATTTGCAACCAACCAACTAGCTTCGCTTCATAATCTACACATGCTCAAGTCTTTGCAAATTCCAATAGCACTTTCCATTGTTGAGCACATAAACAACCATGCTACTTCTCAAATTGAAGATGAGCAACTAGAGTGTGCAGTGTTGCGTTGCCCTGGGCAGGGAGTAATGTTAACATCAAACTTATGGGTTTCAGCAGGCCTCGTTAATGGATCGCTCGAACAAGTGGTTGATATTTTCTACAAATCACAGCATCATCCTCCACAACTTCCAACATTTGTTGTTGTTAACTTCCAAAAGTACATTGGTCAAGCATGGGATACCAACAATCCTACTTTTCTACCAATTCCACCTATACAAAGGGGGGGTCGTACTCAAATCCTACTTAAAATGGCATGGGCATTAACAATACATAAATCTCAAGGCATGACATTACCAAAGGCTACAATAGATATTGGCACCATGGAGCGTCAAGGTTTGACCTTTACTGCACTTTCTAGAGTCATGTTCCTTAAGGATCTTCACATCTCCCCAGCATTTTCCTATGATCGTTACAAACGTATGCAAGATAATCCACATGTCAATGTAAGGAAAAATGCAGAGACATTGCTACAATCAATGGAGCTCCCTTAACTATGTTCTATATGTAGGTACTTCTCTTTTTCCACTGTTTCATTCTCCATTACATCCTTTCAAGCTAACTCCAAATTCTTCGTTATCCCTAACTACTTTTCTACTTTTCATGTGCAGGATCTACTCCTCAACAAGCTACAAATTGCTTGTTGTAATCTACATATCAATGTTCTATTTTTCATTAACATATATGTACTCGGATCAAAACATTATAATGTAAGAGGATCAAAATGTATATGAATTCATTTCAATTGTCAAAACACTTTGACAAAAATATATATATATATATATATATATATTTATGAATCAAATTATGAATTCCTAATTTAGATGTTATGAATTCCTTATTAATGATCCACATTTAAGAAATGTATACTTTATTGTAACATAAGTGCTACAAAAACTAAGAATCCATTGTCATTTGGATGAGGCAAAAAAAAAATTTATGATTGCTTTTGAAATGCAGATAATGTAATGGCCAATTATGTGAATAATATAATGATGCAATTTGTGGTTCAACACTTCAATTTCTCTTTCTTGTTGTATATGTCCACATCTTCTTCTTTAACTTGCAACACAAGGTTCTTTTATTGCACCCCTATCTACAATTGTAAGCTACAAATTGTTTGTTGTAAATGTTCTATTTTGCATTAACATATATGTACTCGCATCAAAACATTCTAATGTAAGAGGATTGAAATATATATGAATTCATTTGAATAGTCAAAACAATTTGACAAAAACAAATTAGAACTGATTGCCTTTTATATTTTTAGACCTACTAAATTCTTAAATGTAAGGATATATGAATCAAATTATAATTTTTTCATAATATTATAAATCTTTTCTATTAGTAATTTAATTTATCTTTTTTCTAGATATATACAACAATTTTAAGTTTTTTCATGATCCACATTTAAGAAATGTATACATGAATTATTTTTATTTATTTAGTAGATAGATCCATAAATTTATGCAATCTTTCTTGACTGTAACATAAGAACTACACAAACTAACAATCCATTGAAATGAATTATTTTTATTTATTTAGTAGATAG
The DNA here is from genome assembly GCA_001517045.1 of Pseudotsuga menziesii. Taxonomy (NCBI): domain Eukaryota; kingdom Viridiplantae; phylum Streptophyta; class Pinopsida; order Pinales; family Pinaceae; genus Pseudotsuga; species Pseudotsuga menziesii. Next base: position 29,425 of record LPNX010209189.1, on the reverse strand, counting down.
ATCCATAAATTTATGCAATGTTTCTTGATTGTAACATAAGAACTACACAATCTAACAATCCATTGTCGTTTCAATGAGAGAACAACTTTTGAAATCTAAATAATGTGATGGCCAATTATGTGAAAAAAAAATAATGTTTTTAAAATATTGTATCAACCATAATATTTTATTACCTAAATTTGTGCTTCACCACTATAAATTATCTTTCTTGTTGTGTATGTCCACATCTCCTTGCTTAGCTTGCAACACCGGGTTCTTTTATTACACCCCTAAATACAATTGCTAGTTTAAAATATAGCTCTTTTCTTATGAAAAAAAGTAAAAGAATACGACCTTCACATGTATTACACGTCGTGTCTCGATTGAATAGGCAACTGTATTTTCAAAGGTTAATGATAAATATAAATATAAATATTACACGTCGTGTCTCGATTGAATAGGCAACTGTATTTTCAAAGGTTAATGATAAATATAAATATAAATGTTAATGTGTTAGGTGGCCAAATACTAAGTGCGCCCACCTAATGTGCAACTACGTTAATAGGTATATACTTCAACGGTTTGTATCAAAGTCATATAGTTAATGCATTTCACTCGTAAATCAAAAGATAGGTGTTTGTAAAGTGGAACCCATTTATCAAGATGATGCTTTGTAAAAGTAATTTTAATTTAGTTGCCAAAGTTATATATAATTTAAAATAATTAAAATAATTAAAAAAAAAAGTGAGAGAACGAGAAAATATGAGATTATATATTAAAGATGTTATAAGAGGGAGTAATTAAAATGTGAAGGGACAAAGGGTGGTAGGTATGGGGAGTTATCATAATTTTTTGGAGGAAATCATGAAATATGAGATCATATATTAAAGATGTTATAAGAGGGAGTAATTAAAATTTGAAGGTATTAAGGGTGGTAGGTATGAGGAGTTATTATAATTTTTGGAGGAAATCATGAAATATGAGATCATATATTAAAGATGTTATAAGAGGGAGTAATTAAAATTTGAAGGTATTAAGGGTGGTAGGTATGAGGAGTTATTATAATTTTTGGAGGAAATCATGAAACTAGTTTTAATTGGGGTTGAGATTATTTTAAATAATGAAGTTTAGGTTTTAGTACATTTTAAATGTCTTTTGTTTTTTTTAAATGCGAGGGGCTTGTGAGATGATAATGGTGGGGGGTTTAATGATCATTCTAAGAGTATTTTGAAGAAAAATCTTTTCCCAACAGTCCAATTTAGCTTATCTAGTGCAAATAATAGTTGAAGAGGTTGGAGCTTTGATTGGATAATGTTTTATCATATTTTTCGACACCAAAACTCTCTTGCTAATGTGTAAGCCGATTTGGGTGTTGGAATGAGGTTGAGATATTGCAATATAAGTGGGGGGAGTTATTTTCAAGCTATCCCATAGAATGTTATACAATTTATGATTTATATGTTAACCTTCGACATGATGGGTGACATAGAGATGACAAGACCTCCATTTATGGCACAACAAACACCTTTTCATCACTCCTTATTCACTCGTGCAAGATTTATGAATTACATGTTGGATTAGTCTAGTGATCCATGTGGGTTTGATATGCAATATAGGTGTCTTCACTTGTTTTTTTTTTGTTTATAGTCTTTCTCCTCATCTAACAAAGGGACACAGGGATCTTGAAAGGACCAAGAATTGGTCATAAGAGGGAGAACCCCCTGCTTCCCCACTATGACCATGGTTTATCCAAATGGTAAGATCTTGCTTGATTTCTTTATTCTCAATGCTTTATCAGTGTCTCCTTTAGTAGTCCTAGCTAGAGCTAGCATAGCACACTATCATTGTTCTCTGGATGTTGCATTGTTCATGAGCTTGGGGAATTTAAGAAAGGGCTCAAGTGTTGTTTCAAGGAAGTGTCGGGTGAAGTACAATGTGGGGTAGTCAATGGAAGGCTAAGGTGGGAAAAATGGTAAACAAAATTGAGCAAATACCCCAACAAAACAATGCATCCAAGGATAACTACACCATTAACTCTACAAGACACGCAATGGAATGGCATGACTAGTAAAATGAAGTTGAAGGATTCATGGGTGTTCAACGAAGCTTGAACCCGGAGATCTGAGATTATCTAAACTTAATCAAGAAAATTATGAAACATATCATGGCTAATATCCATATTCCAAAAAATGTGGTCAAGTCCCCCTTATTTCAAATTTCAATCTACATAAGTTCCTTAAACTTTTGAAGTTCCTCATCAACCTCGTTAATTGAAATCAGACAATGGCAACATTTTTCTAGCTATGACGTTTGAGGATTACGATAAAAGGGTCCTAGAAGCTAAAGAAGCAAAGAAGCCTCAAATAGATGAAGACCTTATGTGGCCCAACATATAGTACTCTCTTTTTTATTATTATTATGTTTTTCTACTTTTTTTATTTTCTTCAACAAATTGTCTGGTAGTATACATGCCACGTTAGAACACAGTTTTATAGAACGATATACCCCTTAGGGTGGAACTTGCTTGAATTTTGCATTTTGGAACGATGGACTTAACTTGATCCTCTTTATTTTTTGCAAGCTTCATGGCTCTACCACAACCCTCTTTTTTCATACAAATCTTATATGTTATTGTTAACTTTTTTTTTAAACTATAAAAAGTTGGAGGATAGGAAAGGAGATTTTCTAATTGTATAAGTAATTCCAAAACTCCATAAAATATAGATTTTACAATCTAATGATTGAATAGTGCTCTTTCTCTATTCTTTTGATCTTCAAAAAATCCAACAATATAATTGAAGCATAAGAAATGGTCATGGTTAGGGACTAGGGACTTGATGTCCCTACCATGTTAGATGTTGTAATCATTGTTGATTGGTTTACATTCGGTGCCATTTTGAAATGAAAGGAAGTTCCTAGTGGGTTTCCTGACAAGTTTTTTCTTGGAAAAGATGCCATGGTTGGTGGATTAAAATTAACTTTAGAAATATGATTTTTTGTTCTTAAGGTTGAAGGACAAATAAGGAGCATAGTGAAATGATCAATATCATTACAAAGATTAAATATATTCATTGAAGAAGCTATTAAGCTTCAACATAAATTTTCATTAAAAATTTATCACGTTGTCTTTGGACTAGTTGGGCAACAAAGGAGTGAATCTATTAGAAAGAGAATGGATACATATAGTGAATATATTAATGGATTAGAGGGATTAAATGTCATATTAAATGGGGATAAATCAAATTATTCTAATGGTAGTTAATCACTTAAACTTCTAAAATCAATATTATTAAGGTACGAAATCCACATATGTGTTTATCACAACTACCCTACGGCATGAGATGATGTTTCATTTATTGGTTGAAGCATGTAATATCTCTTCTTTGTGAGGAGAAATTAAGGCATGCATACTTCTTCTTGACCTCATCAATATTGATCGCCATCTTCGCCCCTTCATGTCTAGTTTTCACTACAACTAAGGAATTATGGAGGAATAGATTCTTATTGAAGACTAGGAGCAATTATAGTCAAAGGTGGTGAAGAACATGGGAGGCAGGAAGGGAACGGGAATATAAGGCAAGGGAAAGGGAACTTTAAGGCATACTGAGCTTTGGATGTGAGAGTGATCAATGACATATTACCTTGAATTTTTATCATAGTCAAGGTCTTTTGCCTCAAAAAAAGTAGAATTCTTATTAACTAAAGTGATTAATGAAAACTTTGAGAGGCGACTTCAAGGAGAAGATTTGGGTCATAATTATCATAGAATGAATTATAGGCTATGTAGTTAAGGGCATTTCATTGGAGGAAAATTTTGGGAAAGGATTCGGGGCTTTGCCATGATGTTGAACTCAAGTCCCACTAGATCAGCTTGTTGAGTCCCTCAATGGACCCAATGCTTTGGGACTATGAACCTTTCAAAATTTTCTTCTAAGACTCATTAATCACATATTCTTATCTACATTATTTAACCTTTGGATGTGATTGATGTTGCTAAGTGATTTTAATTTCTTTTATTGGTTTGTTTAGCTATCTCTATTGCTTGGATATTATTTAAATAATGTTAAAAAATATACCTTCTACTAAGATTTTCTTGTGGTCTTAGGAACTGAAGTATCTATAGTGGGAGGCACCTGATGACTCTCCTCTCTCAATGGCTAGAAACACCATGTGCTCAAATAGTCAAATAGATTCATTTATTACAAAACAAACACCAACTAACAATGTAACATGTTCAAAAAGATACTTGCTTCTAAGATTTGAATGTGGTCTCAGGAACTAAAGTCTCTACAATGGGATGCATGTAATGCCCCTGACCCTTGTGACAAGGAAAAAGGTTCTAAACTTCGGTTTAGGAACACCGGAAAAAGGTTAGGACAACTAACTATTAAATGATTAATTAAAGTTCTAACTTTAATTAACATTACTAAGGTTGTGTTACTTAATTATATAATTCGCCGCCCATAGTTAAATAATCTCAACACTTAATAAACTCTATCAACATTAAATTTAAGCTCATATATGCATTCAGAGCTTGAACAA
>LPNX010209189.1:0-22332 GCA_001517045.1 Pseudotsuga menziesii | reverse complement strand
CTTTGGACCAAATTGCAGGTGACTCCTTACAAATTATAAACTGCGCTAAAAATGTGTGTGTTATCTAGTCTATGCATCTTCAACAATGGTTGGATTATACTAGATGCCTGCTACAACTTTCTCCTCACTTATCCCTCACACATATTTTTCGTGAGTTTAATGGTGATGCTAATAATTTATCAAATGTAGGCTAGGCTTGTTGAAGTGGAAGATACAATTTGTTTTGAATTATGGAAGTATGGCCTTTTTCACCATTCAGACCAGATGCTATTATACACTCTATATTAATATTTGCCAAGCTTCTTGTGATTTACTTGACTTGTATTTTGGGTGGAAGCCTCTTATTATATTGTGCTTCATCACGATTATCCTTTATTTGGTTAAGTAGATAATATAGTCATCGTACCTATGTTTGTTGGATTTCATGGTTATTGTCCCTAAATAATTTTTTTCATTGCTTAATTAGAAATGCTTTGGTCCGGAGGCCCATACTTGCTGCTATCTCTGGACATACTGGTCTGTTATGTATATATACTTTTTTAATTTAAAATATAGCTCTTTTCCTATGAAAAAAAATTTAAAATATAGCTCTTTTCCTATGAAGAAAAGAGAGTAGAGGAATACGACCTTCATCTGTATTACACGTCGTGTCTCGTTTGAGTACGCAATTGTATTTTCAAAGGTCAATGAAAATATAAATATGAATGTTAATTTGTTAGGTGGCCAAATAATAAGTCCGCCCAACTAATGTGTAATTACATTAATAGGTATATACTTCAACGGTTTGTATCAAAGTCATATATGGTTAAAGCATTTGACTAGTAAAGCAAAAGATAGGGTTTTGGAAAGTGGAACACATTTATGAAGATGATGATTGTAAAAGTAATTTTAATTTACTTGTTAAAGTTATATATAATTTAAAATAACTTTAAAAAAAGTGGGAGATGGAGAATATATGATATTATATATTAAAGATGAGGGGAGTAATTAAAATGTGAGGGTACCAAGGGTGGGATGTAAGGGGGAGTTATTGTAAAAAAATAAAAAAATGTGGACGAGGAAATCATGAAAGGAGTGAGATTACTTTAAATAATGAAATTTAAGTTTTTAGCGTATTTTAAATATTTTTTGTTTTTCAAAATGTAAGGGGCTTGTGAGATTATAATGGTGCGGGACTTGATGATCATTTTAAGAGTACTTTAAAGAAAAATTATTTCTTAACAATTTTATTTATCATATCTAGTGTAAACAATAGTTGAAGAGGTTGGCGCTGTGATTGGATAATGTTTTATCATATTCTTCGACGCCAAAACTCTCTTGCTAATGTGTAAACTGATTTGGGTGTTGGATTAAGGTTGAGATATTGCAATATAAATGGGGGGAGTTCTTTTCAAACTCTCCCATAGAATGTTATACAATTGATGATTTATATGTTAACCTTCGACATGATGGGTGACATAGAGATGACATGACCTCCATTTTGGCACAACAAACACCTTTTCATCAGTCCTCCTTATTCACTCATGCAAGATTTATGAATTGCATGTTGGCTTAGTCTAGTGATCCATGTGGGTTTAGTATGCAATATAGATGTCTTCACTTGTTATTTTTTGGTTTCTAGTCTTTCTCCCCATCTAACAAAGGACCCTAGGGATCTCGAAAGGAATAAGCATTGGTCACAAGAGGCAGAACCCCCCGCCTTCCCACTATGACCATGGTTTAGCCAAATGGTAAGACCTTGCTTAGTTTCTTTATTCTTAATGCTTTATCAATGTCTCCTTTAGTAGTCCTAGCTAGAGCTAGCATAACACACTATAATTGTTCTCTGGATGTTGCATTGTTTATGAGCTTGGGGAATTTTAGAAAGGGCTCAAGTGTTGTTTCAAGGAAGTGTCGGGTGAAGTACAATGTGGGGTAGTTAATGCAAGGCTAAGGTGGGGAAAATGGTAAGCAAAATTGAGCAAATACCCCAACAAAACAATGCATCCAAGGATAACTACACCATTAACTCTACAATACATGCAATGGAATGGCATGACTAATAAAATGAAGTTGAAGGATTCATGGGTGTTCAACGTAGCATAAACCAAGAAGCCTGAGATTATCTAAAATTACTCAAGCAAATTATGAAACATATCATGGCTAATCTCAATATTCCAAGAAATGTAGTCAAGTCCCCCCTATTTCAAATTTCAATCTACATAAGTTCCTTAAACTTTTGAAGGTCCCCAATCAACCCCGTTAATCGAAATCAGACAGTGGCAATATTTTTCTAGCTACAACGTTTGAGTATTATGATAGAAGGGTCCTAAAAGCTAAAGAAACAAAGATGCATCAAATAGATGAAGACCTTATGTGGCCCGACATATAGTACTCTCTTTTTAATTATTATTTTATGTTTTTCCTCTCTATTTATTTACTTCAACAGTTTTTTTAGTAGTATACATGCCATATTATAACATGGTTTTATATAACGATATACCCCTTAGGGTGGAACTTGCTTGAATTTTGCATTTTGGAACAATCGCTTGAACTTGATCCTCTTTATTTTTTTTCAAGCTTCATGGCTCTACCATAACCCCCTTTTTTCATACAAATCTTATATGTTATTGTTAATTTTTTTTAAAGACTATAAAAAGTTGGAGGATAGGAAATGAGATTTTATAATTGTATAAGTAATTCCAAAGCACCATAAAATAGAGTTTTTAAAATCTAATGATTGAATAATGCTCTTTCTCTATTCTTTTGATCTTAAAAAAATCCAACAATATAATTGAAGCAAAAGAAATGGTCATGCTTAGGGACTTGATATCTCTACCGGGTTAGATGTTGTAATCATTGTTGATTGTTTACATTGGGTACCATTTTGAAATGAAAGGAAGTGCCTAGTGGGTTTCCTGGCAATTTTTTCCTTGGAAAAAATGCCATGGTTAACGGATTAGAATTAACTTTGGAAATATGTTTTTTTGCTCTTAAGGCTGAAGGAGAAATAAGGAGCATAGCGAAATGATCAATATCATTACAAAGATTAAATAGCTTCATTGAAGAAGCTATTGAACTTCAACATAATTTTTCATTAAAAAATTATCACGTTGTCTTTGGACTAGTTGGCCAACATAGGAGTGGATCAATTAGAAAGATAATGAATACATATAGTGAATATATTAATGCATTAGAGGGGTTAAATTTCATGTTCAATGGGGATAAATCAAATTATTTTGATGGTAGTTAATTACCTAAACTTCTAAAATCAATATTATTAAGGAACACCATCCACATATTCCTTTATCACAACTACCCTAGGGCATGAGATGATGTTTCATGTATTTGTTGAAGCATGTGATATCTCTTCTTTATGAGGAAAGATTAAGGCATGCATTCTTCTTCTTGACCTTATCAAGATTGATCCCCATCTTCGCCCCTTCATATCTAGTTTTCACTACAACTCACAAATTATGGAGGAATAGATTCTTATGGAAGACTAGGAGCAATTATAGTCAAATGTGGTGAAGAATATTGCAAGCAGGAAGGGAAAGGGAATATAAGGCATAGCGAGATTTGGATGTGAGAGTGATCATTGGCATATTACCTTGAATTTTTATCATAGTCAAGGTCTTTTTCCTCTCAAAAAAAGTAGAATTCTTATTAACTAAAGTGATTAATGCAAACTTTGAGAGGCGGATTCAAGGAGAAGACTTGGGTCACAATTATCATAGAATGAATTATAGGCTATGTAGATAAGCATGTTTCATTGGAGGAAAATTTTGGGAAAGGATTTGGGGTTGAAGTAACTTGGATGCCATGATGTTGAACTCAAGTCCCACTAGATCAGCTTGTTGAGTCCCTCAATGTACCCAATGCATAGGGACTAGGAACCCTTCAAAATTTTCTTCTAAGACTCATTGGGCACATATTATTATCTACATGATTTTACCTTTGGATGTGATTGATGTTTCTAAATGATTTTAATTTCTTTTATTGGTTTGTTTAACTATCTCTGTTGCTTGGATTTCATTTAAATCATGTTCAAAAAGATAACTTTTACTGATATTTTATTGTGGCCTTAGGAACTGAAGTATCTATAGTGGGAGGCATCTGATGACTCTCTTCTCTCAATGGCTACAAAATCCATGTGCTCAAATAGTCAAATATATTCATTTATTACAAAACTAACACCAACTAACAATGTAACATGTTCAAAAAGATACTTGTTGCTAAGATCTGTGTGTGGTCTCAAGCACTAAAGTCTCTACAATGGGAGGCATGTAATGTCCTCGACCCTTATGACAAGGCAAAAGGTTCTAAACTTTGGTTTAGAAACAATAGAAAAAGGTTAGGACAACTACCATTAAATGATTAATTAAATTTCTAACTTTAATTAACATTGCAAAGGTTACGTTACTTAATTAAATAATTCGTCGCCTTTGGTTAAATAATATCAACACTTAATAAAATCTATCAACATTAAACTTAAGTTCATATATGCATTCAGTGCATGAATAATGACTCTATTATCATAGTGTGATTAATTTCCTGCATGAAATTCTTATACTTTGTAAAGATTATTGAAAACATAGTTTATAATTGTCAAGTATTGTGTCGTTAATTGTTTGAATATTTAATTAGTTTGTGGTGTTTCTTGGTGTGTGATTTAAGTGAATATATACACTAACAAAAACACACATCAAGAAACATATGTAGGATGTAACCTACTACCACACCCCAACCAAAGCAAAATAAAAGGCACCAACTGCAATCACAACCCACAAAATCACCTCCCAATGGTTGTTCCCTATAACCATTTTTCACTAATATATTTTAGATTGCATGGATGCCTACCTCCAGCTATCAATCAATATTATATCCAGATTACATTATCAAAACTCAGATATGCAAATAGGAGCATATCCATGCATATAACATTTCCAATCCAACAATGGGTGCGCTCAACTTGACACCAACAATACTACTAGACCAAAATGGACATATCTTGGTCATTCATAAAGCTTTTTCGATAAAATGAAAGGTGACCCTGACTAGAAATGTTATTCCATACACAATGGAACAGGTCCCAAAGCACAAACATGAACATATATTGGTGAACTAGAATATATGGTTGTGCCCCTCCTAATACCGTAGAGTCATAGTTTCAGTTTTTGAAGAAGAGAAAGAAAACCAGAATGAATATCATCTCAAATTGAAATACTACGGAGTCCATTCTTCCTATAACCAGATTATGACATACAACAAGCAATCATATATATAATTCAATTCGGCTACCTTTGCACATAATCACCATAATAATATGTTAAGATATGGGCAACTGGCTACAGCAAGATGACTTTCCTCCCAACCGTAGACACCGTCAAGACTTCCTCGCTTGAATAGTTCACCCCCGAGTTGAGACCATAGATCCATAGGTAGATGAACACTTAGTCTAGAAACTCTTGGAACTACCTCTTCCAAGAACCATAATGATTTTCACTACTACTTTCATGCCCACCTCCATTGCCTATGGGATATGATCTAGCTCGCCATTCCCATTTCCTAGATTCCTCTATGGGAAATTGGACTAGCATAATGATATAATGGAAGCAAAGGGAAAACAACTAGATTAACTCTAAGTCTCAATACACTTCCAATACTACCAACATTCCCAACATGGATAGATAACACAAGTCACATGGTCTAAAGCTCAATATTAACTTCAACAAGGAGAGGGCATAAGAATTTACAGGACAAGGAGGCCAACTCTAACCCAAAGGGATCAACTCAACTTAGAGAGAGGTAAGTTTTAAGATTCATCATGGAGACTTAACTTGAATTAGTGGAGTGGTGGCTTAGTGAAAATATTCCCTTTCCTGAATTAGCGCCACATGGAGGAGTTATCAAAAACTAAGGAGTGGAGCCATGAAGAGCACATGGAGGCACACTAATGCATAAATGGGGTTACAAAATATCGAGAAGGGTGAAATAGGTGAGATGGGGAATCCAATAGGGTCATAAATATCATGGAAGCACAAAAATAGGATCATCAATGCATAGTGTAAGAGTGGAAGCTAGAAAATATCTTACAACCCCTAAACAATAGGAAAAGGGTTCATAAATGACCAAAAACACATAAATGTGAGGGAATATATTTCCAAGGAGGGCACCCTAGGAAAGAGGGACCCACTAAGATGTGCAAAATATGCAATATTAACTCCATAGTACGTAAATATTGAGAATAGGGTCTGTCGTACAAGGTTTGGGTGACCAACATTATTAATGTCACCAAGGTGCAAATATGAATTGGGATGGACAAAATGACTTTAGATGGACGTTTAATAAGCATTTTGTAGTGTAATATTTAATGATGCAACTGCAGAGTTGTGAACCGTTGATCTGATGGTTATTAATTTAATGGTCCATAACAGACAAGCATGCCACTTACTTGTGTTTTCTCAAGTAATCAGACAAGCATGCCACTCACTTGAGCTTTCGCAAGTAATCAGAAAAATAGGCTACCATTATTTTTGGTCTTTGACTCTCTTAGAATATCACTACCCCATTTGCATAGACTACTCAATGTTAGTGATAAAGGAATTTGCATAAATTCATCAAAAACTTACTTTGTTAATGTAATAATTGTCCTTCAACAATTGCAATCCCCTTTGATGTTCGCAATTATCTAAATATCCATTCCAAATAAAGTTTGAACATCCTTTAGAATTGTGAAAGATTTAGGCCATCCAACGTTTTATATGTGAGTGATAAGATTTATGCATCCTCATAAAAATAGCAAAAGGGTTATTGAACTTGAACTAAGGATAAGAACCATAGAAACCAAGACTCATCATCATTATTAATATTTAATGTAAAAAGACGTTAAAGAAATAAGAAAATAATTATTTTTTTAAATATGATATTGAATTTGACCAACATCTTATAAAAAAAACTAAAAAATATCTATGTTCATAATTACAATAAATAAATAAAAATTAAATCTTGAATTCTTTACGATTTGGAAGTTATTTTGGAGTTGAAAGTGGAGTTGTAAGCCATGATTGAGATAATTAAGCATTCTTTAGACAACACTTTAACATACAAATTTAATGAAACATTCCTTAAACAACACTCTAACCTACCAATTTAGTAGACTACGGCAACCTTGGTCACATTGATAAAACGTCTTATTACTAATTGGGTCATCTCATTGATGGTTGATGGTAAACCTTTGTTTTGGATCTTCGTGAAAACAAAGCCATAGTTTTAAGGTAACATTGTCGTTTCCCCGGCAGAACTTTTGTGGACTGGTTTGGTGTGAACCCAAATACGGGATGTTTGTAAAGATGACCTTTGATTCTTCTAAGAATAACAAGGACAGGCTTTTTTCTTTCTGAAGAAAAAAAAAAAGTAACATTGTCTTTCACTTTAAGTTATAATTCTCAGAGTGAAATCTTTTTATATTATCTACCTCTACAACCCTAGTTTGGATGAGTATGAAAAACCTCTTTAGAACATCACAGTTCTAAACAAGAATGGAGATCTTCTCTATCAAAAATGCTTTAATCAAGGTGTTAATGGAATCACCAACTTTATCAAAATATATGTAGAAATTGAGTTGAGTAGAGGTCCACTTTACTCTATCATGGTATCTTGCAAAGACCAACGATAAGTATTGGGTCTTCATTATGGGAACATAACGATTGTATCATGGTAGAGTGCAAAGACCAACTAAAGTATTGGGTCTTGCATTATGGGAACATAGATTTTTATATATTTTTTTAAATGTATGATTTGTTTAAATTATATTTTTTTGAAAATGTATGATTTGTTTAATAATTATGTCATTTGAATGATTCATGTCCAACGATACACACAAAGGATGACAATCAACATAGAAGAAACATCCAAGCAATCCCAAAAAGTTTGTTGGGGTACTGGGGTAGCATCTCTATAGCAACCATTAACGTGCCCAACCTTCCCTATGTGGGCTTTTATGAGACTCTTGTATTCCCTTCTTTGTAGGTAGTCACGGCTGAAAACCCCTCAAGTAAAATGAAAAATCATTATAAATCACAAAATTTAGGTTATAACATGGCAACAATTTCTTCACTGGTTTGAAGAAGAAAAGTACTCAAAGTTGTGAGAAGCATCATAAAATACATAGAAATAAATCATAAATAAAGAAAGTGAAAATAATTCAAAGTTTCTTCATATTTATTACATAGTAATATTTGTTTAAAATTATAAAAGTAATTTGATAAATAGAAATTAACTTTTATACATATATAGTTTTTAGAAAGGAATATGAATTTAAATATTTTTTAAAAATAAAAATATTGGAAGATAATAAAGATGGTCAAACATGTTATGAAGGTGTGAGATTTTTATGTTTATGGAGTGTATTTTTTTTGGAAGAAAAAGAATTGCAACTTGTTATTTCAAATGAAATCAAAGGTACAAATATCTTAGGCAGATTACCACTAATCGGTCCATAAGTCACACTACAACCATTAATGCTACAAGGTCTTCAATCTGTTCATCAAATATAAGAAGACTAACTAGAAGGTAGACATATCTAGGTACAAGTACATCTAGTAATAGCAGCAAATCTAATACAAAAACTCATAAGCTTCACCCAGACAAAGACAAACCTAGAAAACAAAAATAGTGTCCGATTCAACCAACTGTGAGGAAACAAATTCCTCAAAGTGCAGAAGCCCATCTATATGCCCAATAACAACCTTTGTTAATGAATCGGCCTAAGTGTTTAATTCTCTATACACATGGACAAATGATACCTCGCAGAATTCCTCAATAAGTCTCTGGAGCTTGGATGCCCAATGTGCTAACAAAAGGGATTCCATCACAATCTTTCCATTCATTTAGTCAATGACCATCTTTGAGTCACCAAAAAAGTTTGCTTTCTCCACACCTCTTTTTCGTAATTAATCCCCAAATTAATTACGAAAAGCACGTAATTACGAAAACCAAATTAATCCCCAACAAGCACGTAATTCACCTCTCACATTGTTGCCCCTTCCCACTGCCAATCTAAGACAAATATAATGATCTCTCTTGATGAACAAAACCATCCATGCACTAGAGAGACAGTCATGTCCATCCCTGTCAAAATATCCAAAAGTAAGTCCATGTTGTATATCTGGTTGGGTAAGTGTCTGAAGTCTCACCCTCTGCGTGTGATCAATACAGCAAGAAAAAACCTGTAAGGTTCTCCTACAAACCAGTGCTGACGATGGACTGATATTTTTAAAGATGGAGTGGTCGCTACATTTCCATACCTCCCAAATAAGTATCAAAGGAAGGTTCTTTGTTAAGACTTTGGAGTGCAACCAATTATATAGATAGTCCCTGATATTTTCCTCCTTCCAGGCATTCCCACTTGAAACCTTGAGTGATAGATCCATCCAAATTTTTTGCAAAAAATACAATGACAAAACAAATGATCCACACTTTTTGCTTCCACAAAGTACAATATACATATCCTTGGCCCCACATAGCCCCTTTTCTGTAGATTGTTCCATGATAATATCTTGTTACTTATGCATATCCAAAAGAAGCACTTAATCTTCAACGGGATTGTCCTTCTCCAAATCTTCAGGTGCCAACAATTTTCATCATAAGAGCTAGATTGAGCCATCAATGCCTCATACACCCTCTTAGCAGTAAGATTACTTGCCACCTCACATCAATCCCACATAAGAGCATCTTATTTCTTAGATAACATGATACTTGCTTGATTAAGTAACATAAGAAAGTCATTCCATTCTGCCTAAAACTCCATCCCCTGTCCCAACTCTGTTGCATGAAGCCAATAATTGTTATTCGACATGGTACAACCAGCTCATTTAATTTGAGCCAATACAAAAATGTTGTTTTTGTGCAACTGAGTAATCAGAGACCTGGATAATTTATAAGGCTCTATGAGTCCCACGATCGGATCATTCCAATAAATGTCTAAATCCCATTACCGACACTCTAGTTAAGCTTGTTTCCAATGATAGGAAAGATTCGCATGAAACCCCTCCACAATGGAAACATTATGAACCTAGATCTTTGGTTGGCAGATCCACAAACTGACCCGCATCCGATTTAGATACTTCGACCTAGTATTATTGATCCATACCTGAATAAATATCTCTGTCGACTTTTTGCACGCAATGTTGCACGGAACCAATACAATCTCTTAATGCCCCAACCTCCACAACAATTTGGAAGGGATACTCTTTCCCAGTTGTCCAAGTGGAACCTGTTTTTGTTTGTGGTACCCGACCATAGGAACGGGAAATGTTTTATCTAATACACTTAATCACAGATGTCGAGACCAGAAAAAGTGAGAGCCAAAACATAGGCAAGCTTTGTAAGAGCAATTTTAATAACATTAATTTATCATTGAGTGAAAGCCACCGATGCATCCATAGTTTAATCCTTCTTTCCACTCATTGAATAAGCCAATGTCAATCCTCGACCTTGTAACCATTAAGGATTAGATAGAATCCAATATATTTGAAACCTTGATCTAGACATGAAACAACATAAGGAAATATATCTTTGATATGTTTTACTATCTCAGCCTCTGAGTTGAGGTGCAAAAAAATTGACTTACTAGCATTGATCAGCATTCCCGTCATTTTGCATAAAGTTATCATAATATCCCTAAAATGTTGCCACTCCTCAGTTCTTCCCATACCAAAAAAAATCACATCATCAACAAACAGTAAATGAGTTATGGAGAGAGAACCAAATATTTTAATACCTTTTATCTACTACTTGGTATTAGCATAGTTAAAGAGACAACTCAACCCTTCGGTGACAAGGATAAACAACAATGGTGATAAGGGGCACCCGTGGCGTAACCCTCTGCTGCTACAGAAAAAAGGATTCGGTGAGCCATTGATGAGGATGGAAAATGAGGCTGAGCCAATACAGGCCATAATCCAGTTTGTAACTTCCACTATAAGCCCAATTTGAATAAACATAAATCGGACAAAAGACCAATCAACCCAGTCATAGGCCTTTTCCAGATCCATATTCAAAATAAATGTTTGGAATTTCTTCGATTTCATAGTATGCAAGCATTCTTGAGCAATGCCCACTGCTTTCAAAAAAAATTCTACTAGATAAGAAACCAAATTGCTTCGGAGACATCATCTTCTCCAATATAGGATTCATTATATTGGATATTATCTTAGTGACAAACGTGTACACGCTAGGTTACACAATGATATAGGTTGAAATCCATCAAAAGACTATGGTTTATCCCTTTTTGGAATCATTGTGATAAAAGTATAGTTGATATTAACTGGAACAAACTCCTTATGGCTAGTCTCCTCGATATATTTGAGAAGTTCCTACCCTAAAATGTCAAAGAAGTGTAGAAAAAAAAATCCACAATCTAGCTGTCTAGGCCAAGAATTTTATCCTTCATGAAGTTTGTAAGAACACCCTTTATTTCTTCGTATACAACCTGCTTCCCTATATCTCTGCCTTCTTTTGGACTGAAGAACCATGGATACATCTTCAATACCTTTAATTGCTCCTCCAAGTTATTGGAGGGACATTGCTTGTAAAGTTTTCCAAAATGAGTAATAGCCTTCGTCTTCAAACCCTTTGTATTAGCTATGACCACACCCTCGCTACCTTTTAGTTCCCATATATACTGAAAGGAGTATATAGCATAGTTATGTAGTATACAACAATGTCTTGAAAGTAAGTCAAGGTTTTACACATTATATGGATGAGATCCATGTTAAATAATAACACTTTGACTTGTGATACTCACAAATAGATCATTATTAACAATGTTTTGAATATAATTCAAGGTTTTACACATTATATGGATGAATTCATGTTAAATAAATATTAAATTTTTGGCCTACACTACTCACAAAGGGACTATTATCTATAATATAGCCAATACGTTTCTTAAAATAGTAACTTTAATTTATATACACCTCTTACATAGATAAACCGTGTGCGCATTTAAGATGTGTTTGACGATGTTTATGGTCTTTCATTTTTTTGTTTTCAATAAAAAAAACTATACTTTGAATTATGAAAGTATAAGTACATATCGTCCAAGGAAAGTATCCTCTTTCTCGGCAAAAAAACTATGAAGGACAGATAATACAAATCAAAGAACATAGAACATGGAGAAGTTGCAAATATCAACAGCTAGACTGTAATATACCTTATTGTATATTACATTAGGTTATCATTATTTAGGTTAAATAATTAATTAGGTATTATTTTGTGACGTGTCTATTAAATGAAAATACATGCCTCTATGTTTATCAACCATATATAAGTGGCTACTATCATTGTATTTCGTATCATTCAACTATTTCATATATTCAATCAATATTTCCAACTTGTAAGCTTAGTAGATTAAAAGTGGTATCAAATCAAAGGATGCCCAAACTATGGAAACAGAAACAATGATCAAAACCATTGAATTAGTGACACCATCAATACAAATTCAGATGTCAAAAAAAATTGGTACAGAAACAATCAATGTTCAAATTCTAGAAAATGGTTTTATTGAAAAGGTATTGATTAATAGATCGTTAGAAACACCAAAAGTTGAAGTCCCTACAAACATTCCTCAAGTAACTCAAAAAATTTATCGTCACCCACATCACAACAGTCGTTACAAAAAGAATCAAAGTCATGAGGAAAATAAACAATACTTTTCTTATAGACAACCCAACTACAACATTTAATAAGTCTGAATTTAAAATCAACAACTTGTAGGGAAGCCTGAAATGAGAAGTTCTATCCAAACAATTGATCATCAAATAGTTCCAATGAAGGTAAATTTGGGATGGATTGACCCGTATACATTTCAAAAATTGTGTGCATCATTTAGAAATTCTTATCGACAGTACCATCAATTACGATGATCAAATAATAAAAATCAAAATCTAGATTAAGCAAAATCCAAGATTCGTGGAAAAATCTTTTCAAAGCAGGATGACTTCTAATATACCTTATTATATATTGCATTAGGTTATCATTATTTAGGTTAAATAATTAATTAGGTATTATTTCGTGACATCTCTATGAAATGAAAAGACATGTCCCTATGTTTATCAACCATATATAAGTGGCTACTATCATTGTATTTTGTATCATTCAATCATTCAACTATTTCATATATTCAATAAATATTTCCAATATGTAAGCTTAGTAGCTTACACAGACTTGAAAACGAAACCTAATAGGCCATAGAGAAAAGGAAAGTATAGAAAATAGCAGGAGTAGGATGATACCATACAGCTTATGTATCACCATGGAAGGAACACAACCAAAAACATCTGAAATTAAATGTCAAACCATAACCGAAAATGACCAAAATGTAAACGAAGGCACATGATATACCTCAATTGAAAAAGTTGCAACCTTAAAGACAAAAAGAGAAAAAAACAACTAATTGGATTTGTAAAGGACCAACCTATCCACATATATCAAAAAGACATCCTTCTAGTATTCTGAGAAGATGACACCTTCCTATGCAATAAGCTCACACCTAGACAAAGCATCTGCAGAAACATTTAACTCACGGAAAATGTGAGTGAAGGATAGATGTGGGAAATCCTTCAGTACGTTCCTAACATTTTCCAGCCACAATCGAAGGTGCACAAATTGAATAGAGTGCGGATCTTTTCCCCAATTTATGATTAACAAGGAGTCCCCAACAATTTGAACCATATTTCTGTTTTTCTGTTTTGCAAAATATAGAACTAACCATATGCCCATTAACTCCCCTCTAGTGTTGGTCCCTGGCCCACAATTTATCCATAGATTAATATATATGGATCCGTCCAAGAAAATAATAGCACCAACTCCACATTTTTTGGCATAATCTTGTGAAACCCTATCAAAATTTGCTCTGTAACCCTCGATGTAAACTGGCGGATTCCTGGGAATCTTACCTGAACTCTATAGATGATCACTATATTTTCCATTGAATTCAAGAAAAGAGGAGATGAATTTTTAGACAATCCAACCTATGGAAGATGTTTTATTTTCGAAGATTGTGAGATTTCTCGCCTTCCATATTTCACAAACAATAAAACATGTGAGCTCAACCCAAAGTGGAACATATTTAAACTAACTTTTTAAACACTCATAAAAAAGATGAGTGTGACCAATCAAAATGTATATTACAAGAAGCACATGTAGAGGCCCAAATTTGTTTTGAAAAAGGGCAAAGTATAAATAAGTGAAACACAAATTCAGACTTCTCTCAACAAAATGGACAGATGTTTGGCCCATTGAAGCCTCTACTATGTAGGTTATCCCAAGATAGAATTTTGTTTTCTAATGACAACCAAACAAAAAAATTCTTTGTAGGGGACCTCCCATCTCCAGTAAACGTTATGCTACCAATGATTAGTGACCGATGTATCTGATATAGTCGCATCATATGCTAATCGGGCTGAGATCAAACTTATTTGAGTGTTCCAAGACCATCTAATAACATCATTTGCACCCCCAAGTTGAATATTGCCTCTGAATAACCCCAAAGTGTAATTTGTCAATTCCTTAGCTAATCCACCATCAAGACCCAACTGGGAAGATTCAATCCACTTTATAGAATCTTGTGAGCGGAAATTCATTGCAACACATTGATTTAAAAAGAAATAAACTTTCATCCTCATGAAATGTATTAGCTCGAAAGATAAGTGATCATATGATGGACCACCTATAATGGGATCTTCTCTAACCAATTTAGATCGGTCATTTCTCGGAATACATGCTAACCAATATCACATTATCTAAAACAATGAAATCAGACCCACACATATATTTGATATGCCTTTTTTTCTTCTCTTTTAATATGATCCATTGTAATATTGATTGACTTTTTATATATTTGGCTTGAATAATGCAGCTCCATAAGTTGTCCCCAAAAATTGCCCGCCAAAGGCTCTTTGCCAAGAGTGCACTTGCAAACTAAAAGATGTTCATTTTTTATGGACCAACCACCTATATGTTTTGGACATGCCAATCGTTCCCAGTCATCCAGATGAAATTTATGCTTCCCCTTGTCACCTGACCAAATGAAGTTGAAGATTATTCTACGAATACACTTAAGGATATATTTTAGGATTTTGTTGAAGGCTAGCCAATAAACTAAAATGTTATCCAAAACAGAATTTTCCAAAGTTAATCTTCCATCAATAGAAATCCATCTCCAACACCAATGTTGGATCCTTTTGTCAAATCTCTTTAAGAGTCATTACCAATCCTTTTCTAAGTAACTATTTGACTTTATGAAAAAACCCAGGTACTTGGATCTTTCATTCATTACAATGATATGAAATATATTTATTTGTTGGATTATATGGTTATTAACAAAAAAAAACATTAATTTGAATATCATTTGTGCATGGACTAAAAATTTTAGTCCCCTACACTTTGGCAAGTGTAAATCCTAGTAGGATTGTTGTGAGCATATTTGTCAAGTAACCCTTTGTCGTTGTAATTGAGACACATAGCATAAGGTGACATTTAAGAAGAATCGGCATCTTGGTTAGGCTAACCTAAACCACATTAGATTGAACAATTCTTTTCATAGGGGCATTTTTCCTTACTCAAAAGTTTAAACCAATTCATTGATTTTTTTTAGTATATATTTAAAAAAAAAAAAAAACTTGTGTGAATTAGAAGAGGATAAAAGTAAGTGATTATTATAATAAATAAAGTAAATTAATAAATAGATAAAGTTATTTATTTTTAATTTTATAAAAATTTTGTTAAAAATTATAATTTCACTTAATAGAAACTTTAATCTTGTAACTTTGTTTTTAACGATTTAACCTTATTTAAAAACATCCAAATCATATAATAATAAAAAAGAAAGAAAGAAAAAGTGGATTGGGTTGGAACTTTGTCTCATTCAAAAAAATAAAAAAATTTGATCCAATAAATTTAATTCGCTCCAATAAATACATTATAGGTTATCATTTTATTTTCGTTGCTTGCATTGCCATAATTACATNTAACGATTTAACCTTATTTAAAAACATCCAAATCATATAATAATAAAAAAGAAAGAAAGAAAAAGTGGATTGGGTTGGAACTTTGTCTCATTCAAAAAAATAAAAAAATAAAAAAATTTGATCCAATAAATTTAATTCGCTCCAATAAATACATTATAGGTTATCATTTTATTTTCGTTGCTTGCATTGCCATAATTATATGTAACACATGTTAACTAGTTGTTAGCCTAAGAATGTTTGATATATTGTGGTTGGTTTTTTAATATGACAATATTTGTGATAATAGTAATAGTCACAAAAGAGTTATACATTTCGTCATTAATGTGATGCAGCAAATTAAATGTGGTATGTAAGTTATATTAATTAACGAATTGGAAGCCAAGGTATAGGAAACATTTTGATATTTGTTTTCTTGGCATAGCAAAAGGGTAATATGCAACATGCTTTTGATGAAAATATATAATATATTGGATTATCTGTGTAGAATAAGTTATTAATACATGATTTATCTGAATAAAAATTAATTAAAATCATCAATTTTTTTATGGTTTTGAATATCCATTTAACACTTATTATATTGTATAATATTAATTAAAATCATGAAATTTTATGACTTTAAATATTCACTTAACACTAGTTACATTGTATAATCATTGCAAAATGAAAGAAATGAAATTGATTCAATATAACGATTATTAAATTAGAAAGAAAAAAAATCTTCTCACTAAACACTATTTATACACCAATAACTTACTCAATGTACGTAATTACAAATATGATTCATATGTTGGATCACAATTTATACACCAATAACTTATTCAACGTAGGTAATTACAAATATGATTCATATGTTGGATCACAATTTATACACCAATAACTTACTCAATGTAGGTAATTGCAAATATGATATTCATATGTTGGATCACAAAAATTCTTAAAACTTAAAATAGAAATATATGTTTTAAATCATGTTAATAATTACAAGAAAAATTAAAAGTAAAAATAAAATATTAATTTTGGTTATATTAAAATTTAAATTTTGGTTAATTAACATCTAAATTACTATAAAGTGATGAATCTATTAAAGAAAACATAAAACTATGCTAGTACAAGAACCACGAGGTAGCAATTTCATCAGAGTTGTTAGTAGTTATTGCTATAATGTCAATGTTATAAATAAATAAAAACTAATTTTTTATCTTTAAGTAATTTTGACTATCCACTAAAGTTTTGACATGATACTCTTACGAATTATGTAATATAAACATAACTTGATTTTATATAAATGCTCTTATGGATTATGTAATCTAAACATAACTTGATTTTATATAAATGTAAAGTATTGACATATATCCATGTAAAAATATAAATATAAAATATTTTCATAACTTTGTTTCCATAAAAATATATTTAAACATATTATTAGTGACCTCCTTATATGTATGTATTAAATATAATTATAAAAAAAAACAAAAAATAATATAAATATAAATATAATGTATTTTCATAACATTGTTTCCATAGAAATATATTTAAACATACTATTAGTTACCTTATTATATATGTATTACATATAAATATAAAAAATAATAATGAAGGGCACACCTTGCAAATAGACATGTTAAAAACATGTGAGTGGCATTTCAATATATTAAACATTATTTGTGATTTTTTTGAATTTACGTAAAATTCATCAACCATAATAATCCATGTTCGTAGTGCCAAATGTTGTGTGGTCGACCCACTTGTATAATTATGTTGAGATATTATAATCCATAATTATGGAAAAGAAAGAATAAAATACGTCATCATATAGTGCATAAAATGTGTAGAAATGAGTTCAACGTGCAATCACCACTATATCATCTAATAACTAAACCAAAATATAATCATGTAACGAACCAACATTGGGATGACAACAAAAAATAATGTAAAATTCACCAAAATCAAACGGTGAGCCATAACCCGCGATCCGTTGAAAGTGCATGACAAGATCACATGATTTCCAATGTATGACAATGGTTCTTCCTGGGAAGGAAACTCCAATTACTTAGAAATGCAACTTCCTCTTCCAATTTTTTGATTTTTTTCAATTTTTTTTTATCTCATCTCCCTTTTCATCTGTCGATTCATTCTCTACCGGTTACAATCACAAAATAGAGAGAAAATATATTTTCGAAGAATTGTGAAGTATTGCAGCTCTTGCACCTAGGTGTTGGTGGAGTTATCCACTGAAGAGGGGTTAAATTTAAAAACTAAATTGGACCCATTATGGTCTGCATACATCGAAGTATGCTCCCATCTTTTCATGCATTTATTTGACACAAAAAAGAAAACCCAAGTCATTGGAATTCAGGGGTATTGAATTTAATTACATTAAACATAAGATCTACTTAAGATTTACAATCATTATTATCTTTCTTTATAAAATAAATTAATCTAAAATAGGTTGTATCGAATTAACATAATAAAATTCCAAGTGTTTCGAATGCGGGATATATTTCCTTTAAACAAGTCTGCCATTTGTCAATTGGAATTAACTTACCTCCACTATCTCCTAAGCTGACTAGTAGGTAAGCTACCTCATCAATATCATCAATATCATGTGCTCCATTAATGCACAATATTCCATTAAGATCCAATATGCACAATATGCTAGTCGGTTTCGGCGTTAGCTTTCCACCTGACCATTTGCACCGATCGGATGACCAACAATGCGTGATGTGAAAGCTCATGCGAGTCAAGTCGTCCAATCGATGCAAATGGTCGGGTGAAAAGGTAACTCTGTCGGTTTCACATAGAAACAACTAAGATCCAGTATAGCAAAAGGGCGCTTGGACGGTGACGTTTGGGAGTCTAGAATAGTAGCATCAACAACATTGGCAACATCAAAACCAGCACAAATCCAAATAGATTAAGATCTTTTTTTTTCTTTCACAATGTAGTACGTTTTCCCATGGTTTATTAATTTCATCCTTCCAATTGAATTTGTCCAATACCCTACAATTTCTCTGCATATGACAATGGGGTTTGATTTTGACTTACAAGGAAAAAACTAATTTCATATGATGATGGGGTTTGGTCATGAGTTACCAAGGAGAACAATGGGCCAGGCGTAACAAACATCTTAACCCTACCTTACTTTGTGCATACAAACTAAGCTTCGGTCCTTGCGGGATATTCAATTGATATGAGAGTTAATGTAGCTATTACGCAACCCAAGAGTAAAATTAAAATTAATTTAGTGGTTATGGAGTGTAAAATTGGCAGCGTCAGCTCATACTAGAAAGCATATTTTATTCTATGTTATACAGAGTAAGCTAAACGCTAAATTATTTGTAGTTAAACTATTTTCCTGTCCCATTTAAAGCAAACGAGCCTGAGCCAAAGCCCAAACAACATTAAAAACGGCCCTGAACCCTGTATAATGAAAAACCTCTCGAAGCCCAAACAGGAGCATTAAAAACAGCCCTGTAATTTGAGCGATTTTATTGTGATGTTATACCTGAGTAACGAACAATCCTCTGTGGCTCAGCTTTGGCTTTAGAACAAGCTCATAGAAAGATTTTGTGTACAATTGATAACAAGGACCTCCTTCCATAGGATCTGCAAGGTCTCCTATTATGACGTCGAATCGTTCATCTCTGTTCTTGAGCACGGCCCTATGTCAAAGAATTTCGATTAAAGAATTAAAATTTACCAGGAACCTAAGAAGTATAAGTATAGTTTGAGAAAATGAAGCATTAAAAATTCGTTATCTGGAGAAGACGAGAACTGCAGAAGGCTTCTCTTTTGACAACAAGGTATTTGTGGAAAAAATCAACAACATACTGGAAGGAGCGTTTTATTTAAGTCCAGAAAAATTCAAAATAAAAACAATAAAACCATTAATTAATGGAGATGGGCAGTTAGGCCTTATTAATGTCACACATCACCGCTTTCTTGATGCTCTTGTGTTGTAATACCTCCCTGGATGTGCACTTTCTTGAGGTTCTTGTGCCGTAATACCTCCTTGGCTGTGGAGCCTTCGTCGCCTCCCATGATGAAAACTCCGCTTTTGAGGTTGAAATCACACATCATGACTACAAATTAGAATAATGAGAACCAAGTCTTTTCCAACATTTAAAGGGATACAACTCAAGGATATTACCAAATGCAAATTACTTAATTACTTACTTTAGGTGGCAGACGAGCAATCCTTATTGATGTTTAGAGAAAAGGTAATTCACAATCTTTATTTTATATATTTCTAGATAGTGTACTGCGTATATTTACCTTGCCGAATGGTTATGTATCGAGCAACGCTATATATATCCAGCTGGTAATTGCTTAATCTGGTATGAAGAATGTTGCTAATCACTCCGGTATGAAGAATGTTGCGAAGACAAAGATTTGCAACTTTTCGTCTATAACAAGCGCATGTCCGCAACAACAAGAAAGCTTTATTGACGTTCACAAAAAAGGTAATTCACAATATTTATTTTATATATTTCTAGATAGTTTACTCTGTATATTTACCTTGCCTAATGGTTATGTATCGAGCATAGCTTTATCCAAATGGTTCACTCGAATGCTCTTCCTCTTCACTGTACTTTGCAAACCCACTTTCCCCTCGAAACGTTATGACCAATAAAAGAAGTGAATGATCTTCCTCTTCACTGTACTTTGCAAACCCACTTTCCCCTCGAAACATTATGACCAATGAAAGAAGCAAAATTGCAGAATGGCGCATCATTTTTGAGTTGAGATTGATAGATTTAATTCAGTTCCCACTGATAAACTAAATCGGACAATGATCTTTTTACATAATGAGAGTGTGCATGGAAGGATGAGGACAACATCAAGGTGGATTTGGTACAGACACTTGGTTTCCATGCACTGTAAGAAGGATGACAGAGGTTTGAATTAAGGGTTTTTGCATTGACACGGAGACCTTAGCTGCTGGTAAAATTTATGATGGGTAAGTAAGAGTGTTGAAATTTTGAGGCTTACCTTACCTCACCCAACCGTCAATGTGGGAAGTAAAAATCAAGGTGCTAACATAATCAACCAAACACCAATCAGCATTCAAATAATTGTATTTTTTTTAATTACATTTAATAAAAAATATTACAAACTTTAGAAAATTGAAATTTTTTGTCCATATCAAGATGATTTAATACAAATGAGCTATTCATATACATCACCTGCCATGACATAAATACACTACAATTCCATGTTTCAACTTTCTAATAACAATCTTAAAAAAATAATGATAATTGTTAAAGTAAAAATTAACTTGCATAGCAAAATTGATAAATAGACTCGTCCAAAAGCAAAACTCATCCAAAAAACAAAAAAAAGTTCTTAACTTAATGCAACTTATAAAAGATTAACTTAGCTCGTTTCCTTCTATAATGCTTTTTATACAACAATATTGTATGTGTTTATACTAATATTTGCAATCACAGCTTACTTTATAAATTCTTAAACTAAAACAACCAAACTAAACTAAAGTTTAGCATAAATTTAAACTCACACCAATACAATTACTCTTTAAATAAAATAACTTTCAAATCATAAATTTAAACTCACACCAATACAATTACTTTTTAAATAAAATAACTTTCCAATTTTAATTTTCTAGTTTTATTTTATTGTATTACTGTTTAAATAAAATAACTTTCAAATTTTAATTTCCTAGTTTTATTTTATCTCTCTTTCTTGGTCAAGATGTTAAAAGACCATATCATTATCACAAATAACAACAAAATCGTATAATAATAACTTTCTTGCATCTTGGACATGTGGATATATCATGTAATATAAGGAATGGATGATAATAATAATAACTTAATATAAGGAATGGAGGATAATAATAATAACTTTCTTGCATTTTGGACACGTGGATATATCATGTAATATAAGGAACGGAGGATAATAATAATAACTTTCTTGTATTTTGGACATGTGGGTATATCATGTAATATAAGGAATGGAGAATGATGATAATAATAATAACTTATTATAAGGAATGGGATAATAATAATAACTTTCTTGCATCTTGGTCATATGTATTTATATTTTTTTAAAACCTTGTACGAGTTTTTAAAATAATAAATGTATTTTTTATCTTAAATTTTTTTTAATAAAAAAAACTTTTTGAGTTTTTTCGGAAAAATTATTCATTAAGAGAATTGAAAAGTAGCACTTTCTTGCACTTAATAATTCAAAAACAAAAAAGTATTCTGATGTTTATTATTGATTTTGAAAAATGAGTAACACTTTATAACTCAATATATATGACATGTATAATGCAGATATATAAGCATATGAATTA
>LPNX010209185.1:223050-254817 GCA_001517045.1 Pseudotsuga menziesii | reverse complement strand
GGTTGAAGAAGAGAACATCTGCTCTACACTAGAGTTAAGAACACGGCTTATACTGCACATATACAACTGTGTAATAGTGGATACCTGTCACATAAAGTTGGACTAGCAGGCGGGAAAATATCTATTGTAAATCGCTGCCAGCCAGCTAGGTTCTCCATTTTCAGCTCAGAGAATAGATAGCTGGATGACAGATGCAATCCAACCCACTTTGGTCGATCCTCCAGTCTTATTTCTTCTGTTTAGCAGGTAGATGGAGAGAGAACATAGTGCCAAGACAATCGCTAATGGGTTCTGCTTGCCTCTGTGAGGTGGTCACCGATACACGGTTGTTAAATAATGCATGTGTGGCGCATAGGAAACAGAGGAAAATCAATCCGGTAGACCTCCATCAATCGGTACTTTCCATTCGATGTAACATCAAGTAGGTAGACACCGGTCCAAGCCTTCGCAGATGAGGCCATCTGTAACAGTAGCTTTTATTAAAAGTTATTAATCTGTCGTTGTTTTTATTTTCAATAAATAAGTAACATAAAAATTTATTTATTTGATTGCCGACGCATGCTGACTTCCACGTTTTATATTTTCTGAAAAGGACCTAAACGTTGAGCCACCTGTATGCCTTTACGTGCCTCCTCCAACACACTCGGTGTATGTGCACCTGCATGCACCATAGATTTGCATGCCGCACAGATGGCATGAATAACCCTACCGATGTTCTAGAAAACTCTACCGTGAAAAAAAAATATTTTAATAGTTTATTTAACCTAGTGTCCGTGTTGACGCCGACCTCTTCTCCCATTTTTTTTTCTTTCAGCAGTTCGATGATTTCCCTCTACCGATTATAGCACACATTTGTAAAGTCGGCTGCATTATTTCCTTATGGTCTGAGCGCTGTCTCTCCTTCCGGTCGGCTGCATTCTTCGAATTTCAATCATGTGAGAGGCGGCATTACTGCTTCAGATCCGACTGCATTCCTTGTCCGAACTTAGGCTGCCTTCTGAAACTCCAACTGTCTCTCTCTGTCCCATTATTTCCAACTCCATTCTCCCCATTCCAGTTATTCATTTAACGGACCATCAGATGAGGATCAGAAAACGCTGCGGGAACTGAGATTACCATTTACACAAATGCACATGTACAGGAGGTTGGACCAACACGCCAGGTTCTATGTAAATACCTTGACAGGGCGTGATGTAACCCAGCAACTTACCTTTGGTAACACCAAAAATGCATCTGCCAAGGCCTAATAGGTTTGGAAAACCGATGGATTTCTTCTGTTAATTGCATCCATGGTACCGGTTCACCTTACGTCCAAAGTCTGTGATTTAGGGAGGAGAGGCAACCCTATGTTTTGTTGGATGCTCATAAACACTGAAACCATTTATGGTTTGTATGCAGAACCACAGTGATTCTGTTTATCTCCTCTACGATTTCCCTATGAAAGAATTTTACAGTGATAAATTTAGATAAGATATTTTATATTATTTTATATAATTTTTTTTTTTGAAATGCAGTTCGAAGTTTTCTGATGGTCATCTAGTTTAAGGTTTAGCTTGTTTTCGGTCTCAAATCCAAAGAAGAATCCAAAAAAAATGTTGAACAATGGATGATGCCAGTGCTCTTTTGCTGTCCGATGAAGCTAAGTCTCGCACTTGTACTAGAAATTTCGCCTGCAGAATTCCTTAAATGCATGAAAATTTGGCCAAAACCTATCTGTTACATCTTCTTCTAGGGCGTAACAACAGTAGCAGGTAATGAAAATTCAGGGCACTTTGATTGTCAGGACCTTTAGAGGCATGCCCACGGCTTCCCTTTTGATTCCTGTCCTTTCTAATTCTCTCTGTCTAAACCAGTCGATGGCATTCCATCCCATTTTGACTCTTACAAATCCACAAATCGCCAGGCTTTGCTTTCGCCCCATTATTCCCAATACATTATCATTTTCTTCCACCACAGCCACTATAAATTCTGCAAGGAGATGGTCAAAGGAGGCTCGGACGGTTTGCTATGTTGCTGGTAATCAGTGGTTAAAGCCAACACTCAATATAATGAAGATAAGGATGCTTGGACGGTTCTCGCTGATAACACTACGCGCGTGGTGAAAGGTCGCAGCGAGCATAGCGATAATGAAAAGGGCTTTCCGACACAGTCCGTTAGAATGGGAAAAAAAGTTTCCTATTAAATTTAAACACACAAAATCAGGAAAAGCGTGTGCGTCCACTAGCCTTGCAGTCAAAAGTGGTAGGTGTGGGGAAATCTTGTGGTTTACCTTGATATTTTGGAATGAGTTAGCAGAAACTGTAGCTTGGCATCTGAAAATGAATGATAGCGTGTATGTCTCAGGTTTCTTTGGTTTAGGAACAACGACTTGTGCAGACGATAAGTTACAGAGATATAAGGTTATTGCTCTTTTCTTTTTATTCCCTTAAAAAATTGTTTCTTCCCTATGAAAACTTCGTTCCTTTCTCTTTAGTCGAGCGAACTTCCTGTATCTTTCTTTTGCCCTTTAACATTTAATTTGCCCACATAAATTTACAGTTGGCAAGTCTGTGATGCCTGTGGCTAATTCTAATGTTTAAATTATATTGTTGTTTTAGTATGTGGTTCTGCAATTTGAGGTTCATGGTTTCTCCAATCTATTTCTCATAAAATCTGTTCAAGGTTAGGGTTTGTTTAATATTTCCACTAAAATTGTAGTACAAGCTAGGAGTAAGCTATGTTGCATAGTATTTTAACAGTTCTTTTGCTTTCATCTATGCTTTTAAGTAGCACAGTCGGGGAACACAAGGATTCTGAGAAAGAAGTCTGCAATATTGATGTTGAAGGTAATAGAGTTTGTTTT
The DNA here is from genome assembly GCA_001517045.1 of Pseudotsuga menziesii. Lineage (NCBI taxonomy): Eukaryota > Viridiplantae > Streptophyta > Pinopsida > Pinales > Pinaceae > Pseudotsuga > Pseudotsuga menziesii. The sequence goes on along the minus strand of LPNX010209185.1, from coordinate 251,975 downwards.
GATTCGTTTTCTGTCCTTTTGTTGAGTAGTGTCCACTTATTTAATTCGGTGCTGCGCTACTCATGCGTTGCAATTCTATAAACGGCAGTAATTCTTACTGATGTGTCAATAAATTGCTTATTCTTGGTTGCAGTTTTGCTTCCTGTACCGAACCAGCTAGAGCTAAATGGATGGATTACACTAATTCCAGATATTTCCTTATTGAATAAAAAGTTAATTTTGGTTGGTTATTTATTGTACTGCTTTGATGTTGCTAGCTAAAAGCAATTTAAATCCTGAGCATCTGTAGTGCTCTGCCTAACCGGCAGAGCACTGGGTCCATGTAATGCCCTTTTTTTTTTTCTTTTTTTTTTGAAAGATTTTGTTTTTCGTTAACTTACTGGTTTAAAGTAGGCTGAAGTAGGCCCTATGGTTCCAGATTTGGAAGCGGGCTCTGATACCATTCTGTAATGCTCTGCCTAACGGGTAGAGCACTAAGTCATACTAGGCTCATTCCAAGTTAGTTTTTAATAAAAATCAAGACATTTAATCATATTACAGATATATCGAGGTCTGTTCTATAAATTTTATAGACATATGTAAATATCAGTATGAACCGTAAACATATTCAAGTGAAAATTTCGAGCTATACATGTTGAGAACTTCATAAATTTTTCATAAATTAGACCATAATAGCATGCATGAGTTTAGTATATACATACCTGAAATTTAAATACCTGGAATTCGTGGTAGATCCAACAGTTGCTGTAAACCTGTAAACCTGGTTCCTTCTTCTTCCATCTTTCCGTCCGAGCCTTAATCAACAAAATGATGTGCCTCCCTGCCGACCAGCTCTCATCATGTGCTGGCCCTAGGAAACCCACGGGTTTCCTAGCCCCCGAGCCCACAGACCAATAATACCGAGAGCAGCTTCCTCTCCATTCTTTATCTTCTTAGTCTCAGTCATTTACAGATACTCTCATCCTTGAGTTGTCCCCCTCCTCAAGTATTTTTCTTCTTCGTTTTCCTCATGCAGAGTCCAATTTTCCCCCCAATCCCCTCATTCCAACCTCTCCATCCCCCTCCTTATACCTCCTTCCACCGCCTCTTTCATTATTATTTTATTTTATCATGGGTAGTGTCGTTCCGATAGGTCTGACATGTGTAATGTATTTATCTTGATTTGTACGTGTCAAAATGTCATACATTACCAATTTTAATGTTTTACGCAATTGTAAAGTCGGTAAAATAATTAGTTTTAATTTAATAAAAGTTTTTACTAATAAACTTTAATCATTAATATAGTATAAGTTTAATTTAATAAAAGTATTTACTAATGAACTTTAATTTAACATTAATATGGTATAAGTTTAGTTTAATAAAAGTATTTACTAATAAACTTTAATTAACGTTAATATGGGGCATTACAGTTTTTAAAGCTATATGTGGCCTTGAGGCCTTTATTAGTCTATAATGTTGTCGTGAGACCTTTAACCTATCGTATTCATATTTTTTTTTGGTAAATTCCATAGAGCCATTGTTAATGGCTACTATTGTTTATTAAGTTAGTTGTATGGTTTTATAAATGGTACGTAGCCCATGAGGCCTTTGCAGTCTTGAATACCATCTTTATTTTACACTATTGTTTTCTTTAATGAGATAATTAGCAGGTCATGAAGCATCTTGCAATGGATATGTTTATATTTTTTAGGCTATGAGGCCACTATTTTGCTACTAGAGAATAGTTTGGGTCATGAGGCCACTGTCAAACATTTCTAACTTTTTAGAAGGGTAAATCTTTTTTGCATTTTTAAGTGTCTCAATTAATCCCTAAGGTTGTTGCAATTTCCTTCTGTAAGTAGTAGATTGCAGATGATAATACTAACATGACGGACAACTTGCAATCCAGTGCTATGGCCTGTCGATAATATCAATTTGGTATCCTATTCTAAAGTTAAGTTTGTTTACCCTAGGTTTTCAGTTTGTGAGGCTAGATCTCAGTTTTAGATTGGAATTTGTTTTAAATAAGATATATTGTTTAGAGTTTGGGCATAACATAGGTTTTTTACTATTGTTTTAAAAAAATAAATTGTTCGATGTTTGTTTTCTATGAGATTCTATATATATATATATATATAACCAATGATTGGGGTTTGAGCATTGTAAATTTATTTAAATGGGTATCTTGTTTGATTACGAAAATTCTCTCAGAGTTTAACCTGATTAATTTTTAGATAGTGTAGTTACTTGTAATTCTTAGTAAAATATATATATATTAAAATAACCTTTGTAATAATTTTTGTAGATTTTTCCTAGTCTTTACTGAATAACTGAGTTGTTTTCCTTAAACATCTATACTAACAATAACTACCACGAATTTGAACCAAATAGTAAATTAAGATAACTACATAGAATAAACTAAAGTTAATATGCCAAGAGAAGAGAAAAAGCATCATTTATGCTAAGACTGTTTTAACAAAAAAACTTCGATCAGTAAACTTTTAACCTTAACTTGCATAAATTGAACAGTAGTTTTCTTCTCTTAGATTAGTTACCAAGACAAATTTCAGATGGAGAGTTTAGAACATATCCAATGTTTCATATTACAACTTCTGAGCATGCTTCCAAATAAAAATACAAACTTAGAATTATAACACAAACAAATAACAACAATTAAAACATGGATAATATGTAAAAGGGGACAAAAACCCAAAGGAGACTGTTCCACCCAACCTTCTCCTGAAGTAGCCAAGATTACTTTCTTACGACCCCTAATCCTGTTCACTTAACCACTAGGACGAAGATCACTGGATAATAGCTCACACAAAAACTTGCTACAACTTAGCACTCAGTAGTAGACTTAACTCAGCAATTCCACTTTATATATCCCCTCATAAAATTCCTTGTGTGCCTGACTTTTCAGTTTGTAGCAGTCATAAGGTTCATTGACTTGGAAACAAAATGAGTAGTGAGCCTCCTACTCAATTTGATGGTATTTATAATATTTCCTAGGTCTTTGGGTTAGTTTTGGAATTAAGTGAGCCACCAGCTCACTTCCCCCTTTAAGGGAACATGAACACAACTTTAGGGATTATTCTTCCTGCAACAGATAGAAAGTGAAATGCTACTGCGGCCACTTGTCAACCAGCCTTCTACAGCTACTCATTCCTCCTAGTGGGTCAGTGAACACTCATTGAACAGTCTCCCATGGATAGGTGTCTCTTCTATTTAATTATTAAAATAAATACTTCTTCAATTACAACCATCCTTTACCAACTTGGTCATAAAAAATTTACAATAAATTTAACATAATAATTTTTTTAATAAATAAAAATATTTATTTTTCAGTTCTAGATTTGTTACAAACACCCCCCCCTTTAAGCTCAACATCGTCCTCAATGTTGCTTAAGTTTATTATGAGTCTTCCTGGAACAGATTTGGATATGCCACCTGCATATCGCTCTCCAATTCTCAAGTTGCTTCATCTAGATTGAGGTGTTTTCAATGCACCTTTACTTGTCTATTGGTGTAATTCTGGAGAAAAATTTCCCTCTTGTCGAGAATACAGTCTGGTTCTACCTAGAAATATCCTTCGGGTTCTACCTGAATCACATTCCAATCGATCACATGAGGATCATCATGTACATACTTTTTCAATATAGCAATATGAAAGACATTGTGTATTCTAATATTAGGTGGAAAAGATAACTGATATGCCACTAGCCCCATTCTTGTCAATATTTCGAATGGTCCACAATGCCTGGGTGCTAATTTAGCACAACTCCCTAGTTTAAAGGATATCTTTCTAGTTTTTATCTTAACAAATACATGCTCACCTACTTGGAATTCTTTCCAAGTTCTTTTAAAGTTGTCATGACTCTTTTGTCTGTCCTGAGCAGTTTTCAAATTACTTTGTACATGTTTCACTATTAGTTCCAATTCTTTTAACAAGTCAGGTCCTAACATCAATTTGTCAACTAGATTACTCCATGTAATAAGAGTATTACATTTTCTACCGTAGAATATTTCAAAAGGACTAAGCTTTGCTGAAGCTTGATAATGATTATTATACGCAAATTCAACCAAGTGCAAATAATCCTCTCACTTCTTGGGATAGTCTCTAACATACATTCGTAACATATCTTCTCGTACTTAATTGATCCTTTCTGTTTTGTCCATCTGTTTGCAGATGATAAGTACTACTAAAATTTAAGTTAGTATTTAGTAACTTAAATAAAGATTTACAAAAATTACCAATAAACTTAGGATCTTTGTAAAAAATTATTACCTTCGGAATGTCATGCAAACGAAAAATTTCCTTCATAAATATTTCAGTAATATTAGCAGCTTTAAGAGTTGTTTTAACACGTATGAAGTGTGCTTCCTTGCTTAGTTTATCCACAACTACCATTATTGAATTATTTTTTTTCTCGTTTTTAGGAAAACCAGTTATAAAATAAAGATTGATCACTTCCTATTTCAAATTTGGAATTGGTAATGGTTATAAAAGACCTGCTGGGTGTTGATTTTTAGCTTTAACTTGCTGACATTCTATAAACCTAGATAAAAAATTAGCAACTTTGTTCTTCATATTAGGACAAAAACACTCTTTTCTCTACATTGTTATCATCTTTTAATACCCCAGATGTCCGAAATAAGGACTTTTGTGTACTTCATTCAAAATTAGCAGTTTAATTTATGGTATGTTAGGCATATAAAGTCTGTTTTTATACATCATTAATCCTTAAATTCATTTAAACTGTAATCTATTTTTATATTTCCATATTCATTCTGAGTCACTTTTTCTCTTAAAGTTTGGTATTCGATGTCCAATTTCATTGCTTGTTCCAATTTATCATCTAATTCGGTTTTATAACCACTAATGGAAACTATAAAACTTGTTATTGCATTTATGCTTAAGACATTAGCCGCTTTAATTTCTTTTCTTTTAATGTGTTTTATTTTAGAATCATATTTGCTAAGGAAAGCTAACCATCTAGCTTGCCTTGTGTTTAGATTTTGTTGATAAAGTAAATACTTTAAGCTTATGTTACCAGACATTAAAAANAGAATCATATTTGCTAAGGAAAGCTAACCATCTAGCTTGCCTTGTGTTTAGATTTTGTTGATAAAGTAAATACTTTAAGCTTATGTTACCAGACATTAAAAAAAAAACTTTCACCTTATAGATGATTGTGCCACAGTTTTAAAGCATAGATTATGGAAGCTAGCTCTAAGTAATAAGTTGCATAATTCTTTTCGTGTGTTTTTAACTTCCTTGATTCATAAGCTATTACGTGACCTTCTTGTGTCAGTACTCCACCCAAATCTTCTCTGTATGCATTTGTGCATACAACGAAATCTTTGTCTCGATCTGTTATTTTTAAAAGGGGTGCAGTTGTTAATAATCCTTTTAATTTATTAAAAATTTCTTCGCACTTTTGATACTAAACAAATATTTTGCCCTTTTTTGTAATGATGTTATAGGATTTGCAATTTGCGAAAATCCTTCTATAAATTTCCCATAATAACTTGTTATTCCCATAAATGATCATACATCAGTTACGTCCTTGGGAACATGCCAATCAATTATTGCTTTTATCTTATCTGGGTATACTGATATTCCTTATTCAGATATCACGTGCCCTAGATATTGTATCTTATCTTTATAAAATTCGCATTTACTAAACTTAGCATATAGTTTATGTTCTCTTAAAACTTGTACTATTATCTGCAAGTGTTTGTTGTGTTCTTTCGTCTTAGGGGAGATTTTTATATCATCTATACAGATGACTACACATTTATCTAAGTATTTGCTTAGGACACTATTCATTAAGCACATAAAGGTTGCGAGATCGTTTGTCATCCCAAAGGGCATAACCAAAAACTCATAGTGTCTGTATCTTGTTATGAAAGTAGTCTTAAAAGTATCTTCGTCTTTAATTTTGACTTGATGATATCCAGATCTCAAGTCTATTTTTGAAAATACTGTCACTTCATGTATCTGATCAAACAGATCATTGATGTGGGACAGATGATACCTATTTTTAATTGTGATTTTATTCAGTTGACGGTAGTCTATACATAGGCGTAATGTACAATATTTCTTCTTAACAAATAAGAGAGGTGGTCCCCAAGGGGATACACTTGCTCTTACATAGTTTTTGTCTATTAGTTCTTGCAATTGTATTTTTTTAATTCATTTAGTTCCAAGATGCTCATTCGATAAGGATCCTTGCAATTAGGTACAGGTAGTGGTACTAATTTGATTGTAAAATCCAAATCTCTCTTTGGAGGTAATCTTGGAATTTCTTTTGGGAAAACATCTGAGAAATCTTGTCGGGTTGGAATATCCTTGAATTTTAGCTTATCTTCTTTATCAATTTGTTCATTATTTATTATATCTAGTGTAATATCCCTCTTACATACACTAAATGATTTGTAAATTTGGAATATTCGAATGTACTTGTTTTTCTGGTGAGGAGCTCAAGGCCAAGGCCCCACTAGAAAATACCTTGAAATTTATAAAAGTCAACTTACTAAGTTGTAGACTTAGGAGAGTCAGGACATCAATGCAGCTTAATGATGGGAAATAGAAAGAATAAAAGAATATCCACTTAGGAGAAAAGATGAATGGTTACGGAACCGTTACCTTGATGCCATGGTATCACATACACCCTTGAGGAGGGAGGTTATAAGGGTAAGTTTTGGGACCTGACTTCACCATATTTATGCTAACTAAGAGATGTTAGCGATAGGGTATATTTTCAAACACTTTTGACCTTGACTTAAAGGGGCAACAAGCTAAGAATGAATTTTATTAATGGGTGTCATGGCACCATAGAGAGGAAGGTACCATCATCAACATACCTCGATTTAATGATGATGTACCAGTTACGTGGACTAATATATGGTGACATATATTAAATACCTTAATTAAATTATGACATTAAATATATATATATATATATATATAGTCATAACCAATTTTTATAGTAACCCTAAGCGTAGCGTTGATGTATATCAAAGCTAAGTGTTGATAACTTAAAGCATGGAGGGATACTACAAGAGTTAAATTAGGGAATTGTGATTTTTCCTAATCAAGGAGGATGTTGTTTCCATTGTAAGATTTAAACTACTCTAACCCCTCTCATTTATGAGCAAGAACGCATGGGTAACCTATTGATTTAAGAGATATCTTTGGATATTTTGGTGGGGTCTTTTAGGGTACATGTCAGATCTTTCCAAAACTGATCCCTTCAAAGGAGGATGGATGTAACGGTAATGAGGACTGACAATAAATGTTTCTTTGTTGAAGAGGATCTATAAAAAATCCCAACCGGGAAGTAAATTGGGGGAAGAGAAGTAGGAGGAAATGGAAGGAAGAGAGGGACTGCGTGTGGACCTGGGAAGAGTTTTGCTTGATTGAAGAACCAGAATCCCTATGTCTATGAGTTATGCATTCATGATTCACCGACGAAAAGCTGTGAATAGAAGGACATTGCGAGGGTTCACCTCTCCCTTTTTGCTGTTCACCGCAAGTTTGTCTATTGAGGCATCAAGTTTTCGATCTATTGGTTGTGAGAGCCCCCACGATTTGTTTCAAATATTTCCAGGTATTTTTCTGAAAATTATAGATGTACGCCTTCAGTTTTTCCAGATTCAATAATAGCCCACGATCTTAGATTTTTGTTTTGATTTTCCTTTTACAAAAGGTCTATGGTGATTCCATAGCCTATGAAAGGAGTTGCTTGGTGTGCATAGACAGACCCAAGTATGCATTAATAGATAATCTATACCTATGTATTGAATGAATTATGTGTTATACATTTTTTATCCACGACCACATTTTTTTGTGGTATGGATCTGAGATGTGGGTATCGACTTGACTGAGTGATTTTTAGATCTGGCGTCTACATTTTCTCCCATATTTCAGTTATGTTAACTGTGGGTATTGACTGACAATTGTTAGGTTCCAAGTTGTATACTCATGATACAACCATCGTAGATCTGTGAGTTCCATGTATGGGTCCAACAGGTGGGTATTAAATCGATAGGAAATTGATAGGGCCTGTTTTTATAAATCTGTGTTTTGTATAAATATCCATTAGGTATGAGTATTGAATTGGTTGGAGATTGATAGGGTTTGATTGCAGTTTATAGATCCAATGATCCCGATTTCATTGTACATATCAAGTAGATGTGTGTCACCAAGTATAAACCCAATGTCTGCATTATAAATAGCCAACACATATGTTACAAACAAATTGAAATCACTAGATGGAAAAATGGTAGGGTCACAATCTCATAGATCCAATGATTGTGATTTCCAGCCTTATTATGTTTCATCTGGCTTAGGACTAATAAGAATTCAGATCCTCGATTTAGATATATTATGAATTTTTAGTATGTCTGACCCGCCATATGAATGACAAGCATTAAATCCGAGAGGTCCATGCTTCATAGGAGACTTTAAAACTGTGGTAATTTAGATAATGGGTTAAGTATATACTCTGAACCTAGAGTATATGAGAAGCCACCTTGTTAATAATAATGTGTTTATACTCTCACTTGAAAAGAATGAATTCTAGGAGTAGTCATGGAAGTGTTCTTTGAAGAAACCCTTTTTCCTTACTTGGTGAATCCTCTAGTGTATGAGGGTCAAGTTCTATTTCGGGTTATTAAACCCTACATAAAAGTGTCTAGTTGTATTATATCCTTGTTAAAGAAGGGACATTTTATATACGTGTGAATGGTGTGAATGGGGATACGGGGATATGAGTTATCATATATTGGAATATACCTACATATGTGTTCCTTGTGTAAAAGCTTCCCATTTTCCTTACAAAATGTACATTCGTTGGTATGCCTCATAGGTCCTTGGATAATTGAGTTTTACACTTTTGCATTTCCTTTGTAAAGAGTATGGCAACAAAACAGTTGCTGGTTGTAACGTTGATTTCGATAAATATTACATGAAGCAACAACTTGGTGGGCGTAACCCATGGATTGGGTGAACCAAGTACATGGCCTCCTTCCTTGTGTGCTTTTGATGTGTTGTACCTTATGTTATCTTGATTCTCCTTATGTAATTCTATGTATGATAATGACGAGGTAAATTGTTTAAGTGATTCGCTATGATTGTTTTAAAATACAAAATATTGGTTATATAATGGTTATGATGTAGATACTATCTAATAAGAAATGAAGTTATTGATTAAGGATTGGAATGTTTGATTGTAATACATTTGACTTATGCTGAATCGAAGATAGCAAGCTCCCTCGAAATGTCCAACACCCTTTAGTAATGGTTTTACAATGGGTTTGAGTTTTATAATACCAAGAGTATAAGTAGTTTTCAAAGGGAATTAATTGACTTTGTTTTGGGGTATGTTACACTTTCAAAAATAACATCTTTGCGTAAGGGGATGATAGCTTATGGCTAACGATTAATGACTGAAAAATGATTGTAATCACTTAAGAGACTCATATGTTATTTAAGAAGCCGCATGTCATGGTACGATGAAATATGGTTAAACAAATTGGGTATGTTCAAAATCATGGTTTGAAGCTGCAATATAAGTGTTTCTCTATTAGGTAGAAATCATGTGTATGTAAAAAAGTCAGAATGCATTGTAGGTATGATGTCTAGATCACAAAGTTTGGGTTATTGATTATGATTAGCATTTGTAGTACAAATGAAGGTATTTTATGTCGTAGTTACAAGGTGAAGTTCCCATATGAAAGCTATGATCTAGAGGAATGATAGAAAGATGATAACGCATAAAAGGTTGTGCCTTAGATTATGGTTATATATAAAGTTGTGTCGGAAATAATTTAACAAGGTGAAAATTATATCTGGATAAAGATATGAAATCTGGAGGAACGTTGGTATAAATTTTCTTTTGATAAAGACAAATAAGAAATGAAAATCGAAGAGTATGATAATTCTTTTAAGACTTGGTGTCTGTTAGACTAGTAAATTGGATGTAACTTGCATGTTTGGTTTCCGATAAGGAGGATGGATATGAATTGTCGAATGATTGATTTTGATGCGTGTGGTTTAGACTTTATCAATTTTTTTTGGGCGTGTTTTCATTGAAAGGCCACGTAAAAGTTTGACGCTAACATGATTGACTCTTTGTGGTAATAGTGAAAAAGAATTCTTACCCCTTGTTCACACATAATGGTATTTGAGGTGCAAGGGGTATGTTACAGGTGGTATCAGAGCCGAAGTTGGAACACTTGGGCCTATTTGGGCTCAAAACGCTCCTACATATTTTGTTTGGAACTAATGATTAATTTTTACCTTTTGATAATAGGAATCAACAAGTTTACACTGTTCTGCAATACAGGTACCATAAGATATACCAAACACAGATAATTTTGACCTTGTAGTTGTGCAAGAGAAGGTGGAACGTTTTCTCAAAATCACAACAAGGATGGCCCATTACTTTTGTGAGTTCAATGTCAGGTCCAATGATGTAAGTACACAGGTATCTAGTTAAATTCCTTGATTTCTTCCAAATAGGTTATGAATGGTCTAGACGATTGCTTCATCTCTATTTGAGTCGTGCCAATAAATTTTAGTGAAATATAGAAGTCTTCTTAGACAAACTCATGGTTGATGAAGGTACTATAGCAATCTCTGTCTGAATAGTAATTTTGAATTGATGAAACATGACCTTTGAAACCTACATGCATAGTTGAACCTGCTACTAATGACTCTGGTATAAAAAGGATGTTTAGAACTGCAAGGTTGACAAATTGTAATAGGTAACTTTGAAAACCATCGAACAATTGTTATTAAGGACTGATGGGAAAGGGTTACATCACTAACAATAAAATATAGGAATCCTAAGGATATAATGAGAATTGAATATGATTTAAGGTCCTCTAGACCTAATTTGGGGTTTACTATTGTAATGAATAAATGTAAGTGGCTCATGGGAGTACACTCCAAAGTCTTAGAGGCATCTAATTATATATATATATGTATGCATATATAACTTACCTAAAAATTCCCTAAAGATAGATATTAAAGGGAACTTGATAGTTGATCATTTAGGAGTAACTGTATTACCCTTGAAAACTCTCTAAAAGATTAGCCGCAAAAACTATCACATATAGCAAAGCACAAAGGTAAGTAATGCTAAAATAGTAGCTATGCTAAAGGCATATATTATATTGTCAAGTTTAAAAAACAAAATACAAATGGTATCAAATGAATGTTAGTGGTGCTAAGAAATACTAACATTATATGAAATATGAAACACCTCCTTACGTTTGGAATTTCATGTAAACCAGTAACAAACAAATTGCACTAAATCATCGGCATATGTTAGTCGAACGACTACGATTGAATATACATGTTAGTAATAAATAATTGGTTAAGGTGCATGACTAATTATAGCCAAGTTAAATTTATTGACTGAGCATTTAGATCGAAGGTAGGAAATAATGTTTCTCAAATATTTGGGTCCATTAGTTTTGACAAAACTCTTTTACCTATATGTATGCACATAACTATCATACAAATTTGGGTCCTAAATGAATATAAAGAAAAATTGTGTCCATGAACTAATAAAAATGGTTAGTCGTTACACCTAATAAGTGAATGATGAAATAAGTGAATGTTATTTGTTTTTTGAACCTGTTTGTAACAAAAATTCTTAGAAAGTAAATGATGACTTCCTTACAGGGATGATTTTAAGGAGCCATTCTTATTTAAAAGTGTATAAATGTTGGCGAATATTACCAATTCTTAAAACGTCAACTATAAAATGATTGGCAATATTTTTCAAAAAATATTTTAATTTCCAAGGATTTTATATTGTTTATATAATAATTTGGTGATTTTTAGGGTGAAAAAATTTTACCCCATCAAAATTGGGCAAAACAGGGCTTCAAAAAATGCAAAATGGTGAATCTTTTTGGGGATAAAAACTTGGAAAAATAGCCCACTGGGCTAAAATTCGCCCCTAAAATTATTCATGCTTCCTTATCAGAAGTTGTTGAATTAACTTGTGAATGATGATTGCCATTAGCGTACAAAAATATATGCTAAGTAAAGGTAGGACTTGAATTTCAGAATTGTTAGGAAGAGAATTCAAGTTAGTACAATATAGCACTGTTATAATGTACCCTTTACATATAATCATTAGTGTGCAGGAAATTGAGTTATGCACATAAAGACTATTGAGCTATCTATACATTTTCATTGGCATGGTTGATCTCCTTATACATTTTTATGAGAAAAAGACAACATTCCTTACAATATTTCTTCAAGAAAAGGAAAAAGAAAAACTAGACTGCTTATGAACTTGGACCACAATACAACTAAGGTAAATAGCATGATGTGTTGTGCCTAATATTTCTGGTCGTGTAGAAGGAGTACACCTATATGAAGGATCCCATTTTGATGAACTAGGATAGTTGTAAGACATGACATAAGTAGTTGAGGTATGAAATTATGATAACAATTTACTTAGTTTACTTTGGATTACTGATGTTATTGAAATTTCTATGTCCCTAGCATTGCCACTAATGAATGTGGCATAAAGTTGGAATATCCCTAGTAATTATCCAAATAATAGATGAGTCAGGATGTCTAAAGATATTGATATTGAAAATAAGTGAGTTGATGAATGTTGTATAATGTTATATGCTAACATTGCAAGATATGCTAGGAACACTATTAGTTGGAGTTGACTGTTAGAAAAATATTTGCTGCCGTAAATAATGAGGTTAAGTATGGGTGATGTTTTACTTATTATAATTGCTGGATCTTGAGGTTTTATAACCAGGGATTAACTGTGGATGATATTGTTTACATACTGACATTGCAGGATTCAACAAGATTATGACCATTGCTACAATTGACGCACATTATGGTATATAAATGCACCTGCATATGTAAGTTGCACTCAATTACTCAGAAATGAGTAAGGAGTAATGTTTTTAGATGATTTACAAGGTTATATAACTCATGAATGATGATTAAATGATTAATTAAATTATAGGTTATCAATAGATGCTTTGACTAACCCTGTAGCTGATTCATGAATCCAGACAATGACAGTAAAGTCATGCTAAGCACCAAGGAGTGTGCGTTACAAATAGTCAAAGTTAAAAAATTTATACTAAATACGAATAAGGAAAAATTGAATGCTGCAGGAGCAGAATGGTGTTAGGCAAGTGATTGTCGCATGAGCACATTGGTGTTAGGCATATATGCTGCAGGAGCACAATGGTGTTAGGAAAGCGATTGCAACGTGAGCACATTGGTGTTAGGCATATGATGGAGCAAGTATAAGACCTAGGCAAAAAAAAAAAAAAAAAGACATCTGGAAGACAAGACATTGTTTGATGTCACTGAGGATTAAACTTTTAACTAGTAGTTAAAAGGGAGAGTAACCTGCGAAATTGTTATAAGTCCACACGAGAATTGGTAAAAGGACTCCAGGGAGAGTTTAAAAGACAACGAAAAGGAAAGATGTGTTAACAAACTTTCCAAGTCATTAGACGGTTACATGTCTTAATGTGTAAATGTGAAAGAAAGGTGAACGACTATTTATGTATTACGATACAATTAAAAGGCTAGAAGATGACTCCATAATTTGCAAAGATGATGCTCCAAAAGGGCCCATTGTTTTTTTTAAAGTTAAATTATGGAAATTTTGACTTATGTGACTGAATGAATTATGGGGTAGACCCAGTTTTGTTACAGGAAACTACAGGTTTTGAACGAATTGTGACCTGCAAAGATGAGTAAGGAAAAAGGAGATCAGAACAGAAAGATGAAAACAAGAAAGGAAGACAGGATAGAAGAAGGAAATCAGTTGAAAGACAGGAGCACTGAGGATGGTGTTATATTTAAGGGGGGAAGGATGTCATATTCTTCTTACATGCACTAAATGATTTGTAAATTTGGAATATTCGAATGTACTTGTTTTTCTAGTCAGGAGCTCAAGGCCAAGGCCCCACCAAAAAAATACCTTGAAATTTATAAAATTCAACTTACTAAGTTGTAGACTTAGGAGAGTTAGGACATCAATGCAGCTTAATGATGGGAAATAGAAAGAATAAAAGAATAACCACTTAGGAGAAAATAAAAATGGTTACGGAACTGTTACCTTGATGCCATGGTATCGCATACACCCTTGAGTACGAAGGTTCTAAGGGTAAGTTTTGGGACCCAACTTCGCCATATTTATGTTAACTAAGAGACGTTAGTGATAGGGTATATTTTAAAACGCTTTTGACCTTGAATTAAAGGGGTGACAAGCTAAGAATGAATTTTATTAAGGGGTGTCATGACACCATAGAGAGGAAGGTACTGTCATCAGCATACCCCGATTTAATGATGATGTACTAGTTACGTGGACTAATATAAGGCGACATATATTAAATACCTTAATTAAATTATGACATTAAATATATATATATATATATATATATATATATATATATATATATATATATTCATAACCAATTTTTCTAGTAACCCTAAGCGTAGTGTTGATGTATATCAAAGCTAAGTGTTGATACCTTAAAGCCTGGAGGGATACTGCATGAGTTAAATCAGGGAATTGTGATTTTTCCTAATCAAGAGGGATGTTGTTTCCATTGTAAGATTTAAACTATTATGACCCCTCTCATTTATGAGCAAGAACGCGTGGGTAACCTACTGATTTAAGATATATCTTTGGAGATTTTGGTGGGGTCTTTTAGGGTACAGGTCAGATATTTCCAAAACCAATCCCTTCAAAGGAGGATGGGTGTAATGGCAATGAGGACCGATAATAAATGTTTCTTTGTGAAAGGGGATCTATAAAAAATCCCAACCAAGAAGTAAATTGGGGGAAGAGAAGTAGGAGGAAATGCAAGGAAGAGAGGGACTACGTGTGGACCTAGGAAGAGTTTTGTTTGATTGTAGAACTAGAACCCCTATGTCTATGAGTTATGCATTCATGATTCACTGAGGGGAAGCCGTGAATAGAAGGACGCTACGAGGGTTCACCTCTCCCTTTTTGTTGTTCACTGCAAGTTCATCTATTGAGGCATCAAGTTTTTGATCCGTTGGTTGTGAGTGCCCCCACGATTTGTTTCAAATATCGCTAGGTATTTTTTGAAAATTATAGATGTACGCCTTCGATTTTTCTAGATTCAATAATAGCCTACGATCTTAGATTTCTGTTTTGATTTTCCTTTTACGAAAGTTCTATGGTGATTCCATAGTCTATGAAAGGAGTAGCTTGGTGTGCGTAGATAGACCCAAGTCTGCATTAATAGATAATCTATTCCTAGGTATTGAATGTAGAATGTGTTATACATTTTTGATCCACGACTACGTTTTTTTGGGTTATGGATCTGAGATATGGGTATCAATTTAACTGAGTGATTTTCAGATATGGCGTCTAAGTTTTCTCCCATATTTCAGTTATGTTAATTGTGGGTATCGACTGACAATTGTTAGGTTCCAAGTTATATACTCATTATACAACCACCATAGATCTGCAAGTTTCGTGTATGGGTTCAACAGGTGGGTATTAAATCGATAGGGTCTATTTTTATAAATCTGTGTTTTGTATAAATATCCATTAGGTATGAGTATTGAATTGGTCGAAAATTGATAGGGTCTGATTGCATTTTATAGATCCAATGATCTTGATTTGAGGGTACATACCAAGTAGATGTGTGTCGCCAAGTATAAACCCAGCGTATGCATTATAAATAGCCAACACATATGTTACAAACAAATCGAAATCGCTAGATGGAAAAATGGTAGAGTCACAATCTCATAGATCCAATGATTGTGATTTCCACCCTTATTACGTTTCATCTGACTTAGGATTGATAAGAATTCAGATCCTCGATTTAGATATATTATGAATTTTTAGTATGTCTAACCTGGCATATGAATGACAAGCGTTAAATCTGATATGCCCATGCTTCATAGGAGACTTTAAAACTGTGGTAATTTAGATAATGGGTTAAGTATATACTCCGAACCTAGAGTTTATGAGAAGCCACCTTGTTAATAATAATGTGCTTCTACTCTCACTTGAAAAGAATGAATTCTAGGAGTAGTCATGGAAGTGTTCTTTGAAGAAAGACTTTTTCCTTACTTGGGGAATCCTCTGGTGTATGACGGTCAAGTTCTATTTCGGGTTATTAAACCCTACTTAAAAGTGTCTAGTTGTATTATATCCTTGTTAAAGAAGGGACATGTTATCTACGTGTGAATGGTGTGAATGGGGATACGGGGATATGAGTTATCATATATTGGAATATACCTGCATATGTGTTCCTTGTGTAAAAGCTTCCCATTTTCCTTACAAAACGTACATTCATTGGTATGCCTCATAGGTCCTTGGATAATTGAGTTTTACACTTTTGAATTTTCTTTGTAAAGAGTATGGCAACAAAATAGTTGCTGGTTGTAACCTTATTTTCGATAAATATTACATGAAGCAACAACTTGGTGGATGTAACCCATGGATTGGGTGAACCACGTACATGTTGAATTTTCATATGCTAAGCTAGATCATTACTATTTCATTTCAATTTCATAACAAAAGCATATAAACAGGATCACTGAAAGATAGACAAGCACAACCATACAAAAGGAACACAAATATTTATCCTAGGAAAACCCTAAAGGGAGAAACCTAGCAAAAGCTTCCTCAATATAGATGCCCCAAAATATAAAAGGTAAAACCAAAAAGGAGACCAAAGGCTAATCCTCCTCCTTCTCCAGCTACTCCTCTCTCCTCCACTAATGTGCTGCACAAGTGAGAGTGTGTGTTCCAAATGAGCAGCGCCACACCTCTATTTATATTCATCTGTTCACTTTAATAATTAAATTCGGCATGTAGGCTCGAGTTAATCATGTAGGCTTGAGTTACACATGTAGGCTCAAGTAACCACACTAGGGTGCTAATGACCCAACTTTACAATTAGAGGGGACTACCTCATGACTCTTAATAGTTCTTCCGATTAGAAGCATCAGGGTACAAAGTAATACAAGTGGTTCTCCTGGTAGGACCATCGGGGACAAAAAAAGATACATATAGAATATTCTTCGAAGTTACAATATTTCAACACTTCCCCTTAATGAGAAGGGTATTCTACAACAACATCAACAACAACAATAGTAGGAGAGAGATAGCGGACATCATCAACATCATCAGGGTAACACATCTATAAATCATTGGAAGATTTTCAACATTATATAGTATTCGTCTTTAATCTTCAATGACAGCAACTCTTTGATCAGCATCAGCATCTTTATCACTTTGACCTTTCGATCAATAACATCTTTAGCACTTTGACCTTTCGATCAGCAGCATCTTTAGCACTTTGACCTTTCGATTAGTAGCATCTTCAACACTTTGAACTTTTGATCAGTAGCAACATCATCATCATATTCTAATCTTTTGATCAGAAACATCATCATCAAACTCTAATCTTTCGATTAGGAACATCATCATCAAAACATCATTATCCTCAAAACATCATCATCATCATCAAACTCTGATCTTTCGATCAGGAACATCATCATCATCACACTCTGATATTTCGATCAGGAACATCATCATCACCACACTCTGATATTTCGATCAGAAACGTCATCATCATCACATTCTGATATTTCGATCAGAAACATCATCATCATCGCATTCTCAGCAACCGAAGTCACCGGATTGATTATGAGATAATCATTTCCTATCACTTTAGGACTAATTCCAAGGATGATGCAATCCTACCACATTCTTGAGTACTGAAGTCACCGGATCCATTTTGAACCGAAGTTGATGGATGATACAATCCTACCACCATATCGATGACCGAAGTCGTCGGATCCATTCTAAACTGAGGTTCACGGATGATACAATCCTACCACCATATCGATGATTGAAGTCACCAGATCCATTCTGAACTGAGGTTCATAGATGATACAATCGTACCATGTTCTCGAGTATTGAAGTCACCAGATCCATTTTGAACTGAGGTTCACGGATGATACAATCCTACCACCATCTCGATGACTGAAGTCACCGAATCCATTCTGAACCAAGGTTCATGGATGATACAATCCTACCACCAACTCGATGACCAAATTCACCGGATCCATTCTGAACCAAGGTTCACAGATGATACAATCCTACCACATTCTTGAGTACTAAAGTCACCAGATCCATTCTGAATCGAGGTTCACAAATGATACAATCCTACCATGTTCTTGAGGACCAAATTCACCAGATCCATTCTAAACTGAGGTTCACGGATGATACAATCCTACCACCATCTCGATTATCGAAGTCATCGAATCCATTTTTAACTGAGGTTCAAGGATGATACAATCCTGCCACATTCTCAAGGAGTGAGGTCACTGGATCTATTATGGACATATCTCCCGGGACCATACAATCCCTCTTCATTCTCAAGGACCAAGGTCATTGGATCACTTTAGGGTAAGAGCCAAGGGATGATACAATCACACTGCAACATCACTACTCCCCCTTTCGAGGAAGGTCTTCCTGAACATCACCAAGCTTGTCTTGAAAGTGTTTGAATTTTATTCGAGACAGAGGCTTCGTCAACGCATCATCATCTAAACCATCATCATCTACATCTTCAGTATGTGAATACTGAACTATCACCATCTGTATCTTTAGTATGTGAATACTGAAAGCATCATCATCTATATCTTCAGTATAGAAATACTGAAAACATCATCACCTCTATATTCAGTATAGAAATATGAAATCACCTTCATCTGCATATATAGTATGTAAATACTGAAACATCATCTATATATTCAGTATGCGAATACTGAAATCATCATCATCCATATATTCAGTATGGGAATACTAAAACATCGTCATCTCTATATTCAGTATAGAAATATTGAATCATCATCATCTGCATCTATAGTATGCAAATACTGAAACATCATCATCTACATCTTATCTCGTATGTAGAAATACCGAGTTTCTATGTGTTATGACGGAACACAGGGTTCTCTGTCATCACAACTCTAGTTATCACATAGAATCATTGTAGTATCCATCTTCTGGTCAAAGAGACCTGATATCAGCTTTCGAAGCCATATGGCTTCACAACTTAGCAGAGCAATCTGCTATGTATTCTGCTTTAGCCGTGCTAAGAGAAACACTGGACTGTTTCTCGCTAAACCATGAACTCAAACCAGACCCCAGACAAAAGCATCTACCTGATGTGCTTTTCCTGTCTGAGATACTTCCAGCCCAATATGCATCTGTATAGCCATACAATATGTAGTCATGGTTTCCATCATAGTATAGACCAAAGTCTATAGTCCCTTTCAGATATCTCATCACATGTTTTGCGGCTATCAGGTGAACCCCTCTAAGTTGAACTAGATATTGACTGAGGGTGTTCATAGCAAAACAAATGTCTGGTCTAGTATTTGTTAAGTACATCAATGACAAAATAATCTATCTGTATTGAGTCACATCCACTAACTTTGATGAGTCATCAGCTAACAACTTCAAACTGGAATCCATGGGTGTGTCCATGGCTTTTCATTCAAACATATCAAATCTTTTCAAAACTTGCACTGCATACTCTCCCTAATTGAGAAAGATTATTTCATACTTCTAGACCTAGGAAATAAAGTATTAGACCAAGGTCTAAATTCTTTAGCGAACTTCTTCTTGCATTTTGCAATCTATTTCTCATTCCCTGTCAGAAATAGATCATCCACATATAGTAATAGTATGACAAGTTCATCTTCTACAACCTTGTAGTAAAGTTTAGGATCAACTTTACTCTTGGCAAAGCCCATGCTTGTCAGGAAACTATCTATTCTTCCATACCAAGCTATGGGAGCTTGCTTTAGGTCATAGAGGGCCTTCTTCAACTTGCATACGTGAGTCCATCTGTCTTCAACTTCAAAAACTCTTCCTCAATCATACCATTAAGGAAGGCTTGTCTTTACTTCATCATGGAAGAAACTACCATGATAGTTCTAAAGGAAGTATACCTTGCTTCCTGGAGTAAGTGTCTCTTCAGAATTAATTCCCGCTTTCTGAGACAAGCCATAAGTCTTTCCTTACTTCTATCAACATCATATTTTATATTACAAATCTATTTGGAAGATACCACATTCTTTCTTTCTGGTTTGAGTATTATATCCCAAACATCATTCTAGTATTCTTTCATCATAACATCTTCCATGAGTTCGTCTTGTCAGGTCATCAACATATCCAAGTCTTATGCATTCAACCTTGAAGGTTGGAACCCACTTTACTCTTGTTAAAGTCTCGATCCATTAGGAAGTTGTCCATCATGTCGTACCATGTCAAACTCAAATATCTTCTGTAGTCACTCCCCCTGAAGTGGAGTATCATCATCCCTCTTCATTTTGTATAGGTGGTTCTATGATTGATATATACTTGTCAATAGAGTATGTTATGTCATAGCCTATTCTTTCTGAGGTAAACCACAAACATTGCTTTGTACACTTGTTCTGGTAGATCCATATGGAGGATACTATGGACTTCCCTTCAAGTCTCGAAACCATATCATAGACATCATTCCTCATGATCAATTGTTACTCTTTGATAATAGCTTCTTTCATAGCCATGGTGGTCTTCATCCTTCGAGGTGGATCTACCGCTCTCTGAAGCTCTTTCCTTCGTCATGATGTCTCTGACCTTGGGAGCTTCATATTCATGTTTATTGAATTGTCATCACTTGTTCTTCGGAACAAGTCTCATCCTTCTTTTCTTGTAGGTGGTTGTACAATACCTTTCCTACAATTCAAATGCACCAGTTGCATGGTTAGAACTATTTCATAAAACATATGCATAACGACAAATTCTTATGCATCATGCAACTGTTTAGCCAAAACAACATTCATCCATATCTCACTACTGTCATTAATGCAACCAATCTATCATGCATAACACATCAACTTAATATAATCAAATGTATAACAAAACAATATCATGAAATGACAATTGAATACTTATCTTTTATTTGTTTCATGGGTAGACTCCTTGTTGATCCTTCTACTTCATCATCTTCTTCATTCATGACATCACCATTTCTTATCCAAATGATAAGATGGATAAGAGGTTCTTCAATAATTGAGTTCTTCATATTCCTCATCGCTTGAGGGATCCTCTTTGAATGGTGAGAGCTTGATCTTCAATTGCTTCCATCTTCTTCTTCTCTTCTTATGAGTTGAGTTTCTTCTTCTTCCTAGAGTCAACTAAAAATAATCACTTCTTTCTAGCACACATTCCTTGAATGAATAAATCCCATGATCCTGGGAGGCCATTCAAGGTGGCTAACACCACTTCTACATTCTTCACTTCTTCTTTTACTTGTTTCTTAAGGTCATCTTCTAATGTATGTTCTTTCCTTCAAATAGCTTGGTCAAGGAATCAAACATCTCTTTTGGTGTCTTTAGGAAAGACACTTGTGGTACAAGTTGATGTGTGACTAAATTAGCAATGATCTTCTTGGCCTTGACCAAGTTCTTTTGTTGTAAGGCTTTGAGCCTCATCTCCCTCTGGAACTGGAACCTCTCTACTCATGTAGGTTTCCAATTCATCCTCTTTAGAGAGATCAAATACTTCCATACTTGGAATTTGTCAACTTCACCAATATTATCATCAAGCTGATGAGAACGTCAAATGGAAATAGCAAAAGATTAGATCTTACTGATTTGAGGTGTTCGTCCTGGTTCCGGAGCTGGCTGATCTAGGGTTTGTTAGAGAAACCCTAATTTTCAAAACTTGGAATCTTTCATATCTGATTGGATAGAAATATATATCTCTTCAATATGAGTTGTCCAATTTACTCCTTTTTTGAAAACTGTGGAGGGAAGCTCCCGGAACAGGAAGCCCTAGTTTTCCAATTTCTCCTGCAAAAATTCTTGATACTATTTCTACGCTATATATGACGTTTATGCTCCTATGTATATGAACCTTTGTAGTGAGGTACCCTTGCATGTCCCTGTTCCAACACCATAGGTCTCATCAGAATTGGTTCCACCAATTGGGACTTATGATCATTTTCCCAAGGTGACCTGTTACAGGACTGTTCAGAATAGTGAAGTTGTACAGACTACCATGTGTCACTGTTTCATCTTCTGAGTCTGAAAATCATACCACATAAAATTAAAGTCCGTTCCCATTTTGGAACATCTTCCAACAATTAATTTGGAACTTTGTATCCCAAGATATATCAATTCTCCCTAGGTGTCATATTTAGGGATGAATCTTGGAAGAGGATGGAACCCTAACTTGGAGGGATCATATCTCCAGGAATATAGCGAATCAGAGGCTTAATTTTGGATACAATGTACATCATGATTTTATCTTCACCCTCGAAAATTTTCAGCTCCTGATACTTATCCAATTCTGAGATATAGTGAATGTACCAAAACTTCTTAGTTTTAGTATTTAGGTTTTTTCCAGCTCGGGGTCAAACTAGGGATTGACTTTCCCGGAGTTTCACCCAACCAAAAATCCTGATCCAGGTCTCTAAACTTATATTTTGATGAGGAGAGAAATCCTATGTCGGGCTCACTCAAAAATTATTCTTCTGTAGAAATCCCTAATTTCTCGCACCAAAAACTGAAAATGCTCGAAATCGAATTCTGCTTCGACAGAAATATGCGCCCTTCAATGGAGAGTCAGCCTCGCCTTCTTTTGCTGATCGATTAGGGAGAGAGACCCAACAAGTAAGAAGCCCTAGATTCTGTAGATACACAATGTCTTCTTTTAGGGTGGCTATGATACCATGTTGAATTGTCATATGCTAAGCTAGATCATTAGTATTTCATTTCAATTTCATAACAAAAGCATATAAACAGGATCACTGAAAGATAGACAAGCACAACCATACAAAAGGAACACAAATATTTATCCTAGGAAAAACCTAGAAAAAGCTTCCTCAATATAGATGCCCCAAAATATAAAAGGTAAAAACAAAAAGGAGATCAAAGCCTGATCCTCCTCCTTCTCCAGCTACTCCTCTCTCCTCCACCAATGCGCTACACAAGTGAGAGACTTGTGTTCCAAATGAGGAGCGCCACAGCTCTATTTATATTCACCCATTCACTTTAATAATTAAATCTGACATGTAGGCTCGAGTTAATCATGTAGGCTCGAGTAACCACAATGGGGTGCTAATGACCCACCTTTACAATTAGAGGGGACTACCTCATGACTCTTAATAGTTCTTTCGATTAGAAGCATTGGGGTACAAAGTAATACAAGTGGTTCTCCCGGTATGATCATTGGGGACCAAAAAAGATACATATAGAATATTCTTTGAAGTTACAACATTTTAACAGTACATGGTCTCATTTCTTGTGCCTTTTATGTGTTGTACCTTATGTTATCTTTGTTCTCCTTATGTAATTATGTGTATGATAATGATGAGGTAAATTGTTTAAGTGATTCCCTATGATTGTTTTAAAATACAAAAGATTGGTTATATAATGGTTATGATGTAGATACTATCTAATAAGAAATGAAGTTATCGATTAAGGATTGGAATGTTTGACTATAATACATATGACTTATGCTGAATCAACAACAGCAAGCTCCCTCAAAATGTCCAACACCCTTTAGTGATGGTTTTACAACGGGTTTGAGTTTTATAATACCAAGAGTATAAGTAGTTTTCAAAGGGAATTTATTGACTTTGTTTGTGGTATGTTACACTTTCAAAAATAACATCTTTGCTTAAGGGGATGATAGCTTATGGCTAACGATTAATGACTGAAAAATGATTGTAAACACTTAAGAGACTCATATGTTATTTAAGAAGCCGCATGTCATGGTACGATGAAATATGGTTAAACAAATTGGGTATGTTCAAAATCATGGATTGAAGCTGCAATATAAGTTTTTCTCTATTAGGTAGAAATCGTGTGTACGTTAAAAAGTCAAAATGCATTGTAGGTATGATGTCTAGATCACAAAGTTTGGGTTATTGATTATGATTAGAATTTGTAGTACAAATGAAGGTATTTTATGTCGTAGTTACAAGGTGAAGTTCCCATATGAAAGTTATGATCTAGAGGAATGATAGAAAGATGATAACACATAAAAGGTTGTGCCTTAGATTATGGTTATATATAAAGGTGTGTCGGAAATAATTTAACAAGGTGACAATTATATCTAGATAAAGATACGAACTATGGAGGAATGTTGGTATAAATTTTATTTTGATAAAGACAAATAAGAAATGAACATCGAAGAGTATGATAATTCTTTTAAGACTTGGGGTCTGCTACATTAGTAAATTGGACGTAACTTGCATGTTTGGTTTCTGATAAGGAGGATGGATATGAATTGTCGAATGATTGATTTTGATGCGTGTGGTTTAGACTTTATCAATTTTGTTTGGGCTTGTTTTCATTGAAAGGCTGCGTAAAAATTTGACGCTAACATGATTAACTCTTTGTGGTAACAGTGAAAAAGAATTCTTACCCATTGTTCACACATAATGGCAGTTGAGGTGCAAGGGGTATGTTACATGTACAGAAAAAACTTTACAACCTTTTATTATAGCCTTTTTCATCTGTAAGGCTCAGATTTGTCTAACATAAATTTTCCTAGGTATTCCTGTAACTATAATCCTTTGTTCTTTATCATTTAAACAAGTAAATGTTTTCTAGAAACAATTTAAAATTACTTGACTTTTTTCTAGCCATTCCATACCTATTAGGATGTCATAAGATACTAACGGTAATACATTTAATTTGACTTGAGTTTTAAACTGACTCATAAGCGAATCACAACTTTCAACATAATTAACCACTTTCCTTTTAGTTCTTGTAGCTAACTGGACCAACCAAGATTTTTCAAACTTTTTCAAGGATAAATTACTTTTTTCCACTATGCTAGGTGACACATAACTTAAACTAGAACATGGATCAATCAGAATGGAAACAGATTGATTTTGTATAATACCTTGCACTTCCACCATGGAATTCTAAAGATCAACTTGTCGATTCTCGAAGGCTGCATTTATTCTGGGCATTTCATTTGCTACATCTCCAACTGTTTCCTCTTCCTGAATGGTATGCACGTTGCTGAAGTTTCCTTTCTTGTTCGGACAATACTTGGCATAATGCGGTCCTTGATATTCCCAGTACTTTACAGGTTCCTTATGTTCATTATTTTTAACAAAATTTTCAGGAACATCCCTGTCTTTTAGTGCTATAGTATTTTTGTTGTGTTTTATTTTTGAAATCTGCTCCTTGATATTTTTTATTTTTGAAAACACTTAAACCCCTTTCTCTTCTGGTCAAAGTTACTTGTTCTCTTATTCTTCTAGTTAGGTAAGATTTCTCTCTTTTTACTCTATTCATAACAGAAATCAGTTTTTCTCGTTGCCTCTTCAAGGGTTTTGGGTTATCAAACTCAATTATGTCCTTGAAGCTAGTGGGGACGCAACTTAAAAATCATTGTGTTTTAGGCTTTTTGTCAATTATATAAGGTACGTATCTTAATAGACTTAGAAATTCGCTACTTAACTCTTTCATTGACATTGAAACCAGTTTTAGTTTATAGAATTCTTTAGTTATTTATTCGTAGTACTGTTTAGATAAAAACTTCCTGTTAAAATACTTTTTAAAGACTCTCCAGGTTAGATACTTCTCCTTAAGGTTTTTGACTCTTGTTATGTCCTTCCACTAGATGTCATCTTTCCCAGCTAGGTTGTAGATAGTCATACACGCTTTCAGTCTGTCAGAGTAGTTATAAATTTGGAAATATTTCTTCATTCCTAATAAACAAGCCTCGTCTTCTTCACCCTTGTGTGCTTCCTCGTTAAATATATGACATTTTATCTTTTTAAATTCCCCAAAAATTTCTTCATAAGGTTTACACTTCAATTTTCTAGGTAAACCCTTTTCTAGGTTTACGTTCGCTTTCACTAATTTCACTTGTGTATTTATACCTTACATTAACCTCTGAAGAATATTCAATATGGGAATGTTTTATTCTCTTTCCCTTATTTTTGTAGGATATTGTTTCAGAATCAGTTTCATAGACATTTCTTTTATATTTTCCTCTTTTATGTATTTTGTCTAATAACATCTAATTCAGATCCAAAATTCGTTCATTATCTATTTTTACAGTTTGTAGCTCATCTTTTACCCATTTAAATATTTCTAGTAACTCTGAAGGTGGATTATCCAGTTCTACATAAATGTTGTCTGGTTTACTGTGTCGGGATCCATTTTCAGTAGATGCTTCAACACCTTCCATTTTCCTACAATTTTTTTTTTATATTTTTGTAGGGAAATAAATTTAATATATGCTCAGTATATTTGTTTTCTTGTTTGTATGTGAGTGAGCCAATTAGGCCTAGTGTTTTAAAACTCACTCTGATACCACATGTAACATCTCCCATTGTACCAATTTTTTTTTTAATTTACTAAATGTAAATGGTAAACCTAGGAAGATAAATCCATGAGATAAATATATAAATTTAAGCTTTTATGAGTTGTGATAATGAACACAATGTGACTATAAACTAGATTTCAAGACTCTTATGGCTTTGTCTAATGTTTTCCACAATGTGTCTTGCTACGACAACACTTTGATGCATTAAAGGAATCCCTATTTAAGTGTCGTAAACTTCTTATATTTTTATTGTTAGTTTAAAATTCATTGTAAACATTATTTTTTCCTTTAATCCTTGATCCTACCTATCAGCTAGGGATAGGAGAGTCTCTAGTCTTACTTATTATCTATGGCTAATGCAGAAACCTCGCTTTTCTTGTGCAGGTGAAAGTGATTAAGCTTTAAGCTTCCTAGCTAAGGAGGCAAGGTCCTATACTAAGATAAGCCAAACATCGTAATCAAAGGGGCCATAACAAACACATTCTATGTTATATCATATGCCAATATTTTCCATACTCTTATCAACTTGCAAACACGAATTATGCCAAAAGTGCCTAAACTCTCATACTGTACATTATGCTATGATTCAAAATCAAAATATTATTGCATGTCAATATACAAAAGTGCATAAGGCTCTTATCTGCAACGTAAGATGACTATACGTTAACGAAGTGATGGTTTGGAATAAGTCTCCAAGCTATGAATTGATTGTTTCCACATGCAAGCCATGTGGAGGCCTTTACTACACTCGATGGCGGCCAAAAATCTTAAGGGAAAACCCTAGAGGCTTAATGCATTTTCAAACACAGTGGCAGCTTGTCCGTGAAGCTATGTTTCTTTTGGTTTTCTCTCTGTTGAACTCTACTAGGTTTCTGTCTGTTCTTCTATGTAGTTCGAAGGTTATTCCAAGGTGGAGGAGCTAAGGTGCTTGATACTCGACCCTCCTCATTCTTCTCTCCAACCTATTATTGTTTTGTGTGGCTCTGTTCAATGAAGTGTTAAATCTGAAGATAGGATTCTTGCTTTTGAGGCTGACCTTGTTCGATATTTCAGAAGGTAAAATATTTCATTTGTAATAAAATATTATCTATTTTTCTTCTATCAGTAACAATTTTAATCCTTTCAATATTTAACCACCATAATGTTTCTCATGGAGGAGTCCCTTTGCAGATCAAACTGTGTACTTAGTTCGTATTGGAAACAAGGATTTTGGTTCATGTAACACATGAATCTTTCCTTCCTTAGTTATGAGACCGTGGCTTATTTTGTGTTTTCTATGTCATGGCCCCAACTCTACACTTACCTTTTCTTGCGTGAAATCAATAACCCTCTTTGGTAAGCCGTGATAAAATTATAGTTGTAACTATAAGGGATAATGCTTCGTCTTTGGAGTTGTAGTGACTATGTCACATTTTTTTAGGGACACGGTTTACTTTTGGTTTTTACGGTGTACCTAGAATAGTTTCTACTACTGTCATTTTTAACATTGTAAAGTTTGTTTAACTTATAAGAAATCCATGAGGGATTGAAGTTTATATGACAGCATTCTATGCTTTGATTAGTAGTCACATTATCTTTTTTTTTTTAAGTGTATGTGAACTTGAGGCCTTTATTAGAATGTAATGTGGTCGTGAGGCCTTTACCCTATCGTATTCATTTCTTTTTTAAAGGCCATAGAGCCACTGTCAATAGCTATTGATGTTTATTAATTTAGTTTTAGGATTTTATAAATGGTACCTAGCCCATGAGGACTTTGAAGTCTTGAATACCATCTTGATTTTACAGTATTGTTTTCTTTAATGAGATAGTTAGCAAGTCGTGAAGCATCTTGCAATGGATATGCTTACAGTTTTTAGGTCGTGAGGCCACTATTCTACTACTAGTGAATAGTTCAAGTCGTGAGGCCACTTTCAAATGTTTCTAAATTTTTAGAAGGGTAAATCTTTTTTCATTTTTGAGTGTCTAAGTTAAGCCCTAAGGCTATTGCAATTTCCTTCTGTAAGTAGTAGATTACAGATGATAATACTAACATGGCCTATAGCCTACCATCCAGTGTCGCGACCTATCGATAATCTCAATTTGGTATTCTATTCTAAAGTTAAGTTTACCCTAGGTTTTAAGTTTGTGAGGCTAGATCTCAACTGTAGATTGGAATTTGTTTTAAATAAGATATGCTATTTAGAGTTTGGGCATAACTTAGGGTTTTTACTATTGTTCTAAAATAATAAACTGTTCAGTGTTTGTTTTCTGTAAAATTATATAATGTGTGTGTGTGTGTATTTCATTTTTTTTTCATGATGGTTCACCACAGAATCTCTGTTTACACAATGGCTACATCCACCTTGGAAAATATCTCTTATACTCGCTTGGCAAGTATACATGAACTTGGAAAACTACCCCAAGAGGGTTCATGATCAACGGCTCACCAACCTAATATTTCATTACATGCAAGTGCTCCCAAGGGAAAAATGTCCTCGATGGGATTCGAACTCGGGTGGGGAGTGCAACAACCAAATCTTT